>VYZQ01039390.1:0-12575 GCA_013400655.1 Mystacornis crossleyi
CCCGCGGAAGCCATGTGGCCACTCTCACACACTACATATATATTCTGGAGTCACTTCATATTTTTCAAAAAAACAACACAATAACACAATTAACAATAGAGTCTTTTTGTTGGGATTTTTTTCAAGACAAAAGAAAGGCTAATTTTTCTGGATGAACTGTTTTACTGAAAAAGAATCAATTGTTACAGAGAATTTACTATGTTAGAACTTGAAATACGTATTCATATTTTTTATTCAAATACTATTCATATATTATATATTAAATATAATCATTTATAAAACACATCTTAATAAAAGTTATATATGCCAAAATTCCTACAACAGCTGCACCTTGTCCAATGGAAGACAATTTTGTCTGCTGCAAGGCTGAAATCTGTGACCATACTACAGATAACCCTTTAGGGACTGCAAAAGAAATGTGGAATGCAATGAATGGAGTTTCAAATCAGGTATTTCTCCAAATTTGAGACATTTTATTTTTACAAATTATTTTGAAAATAATTAAAAAAAAAATCCTGCCATTCAAGAAGAAATTATTATAAAATCAAAGTAAATCATGCATCATATTTCAGTGGATTGAGACATTGTGACCAGGTTGACAAATTATTCTAGGATGCAGACAAACAATGCTCACTGACTTCAGGGGGAACTATAGGTTTCAAAAACCTCTAAAATTAAACCTGTTATTTCTCAAGTAAAGACATAATCCAGATTATTTGGGGAGTTTGGATTCCCAAAGTAACTGGTCATATTCCAGTAAATAGTCATTAAGTCTTGGCACAGGTAGATGTAACAATCTCACATGTCATAGAATCATGGAATGGCTTGGGTTGGAAGGGACCTCTGTCCAGCCATCTTGTCCAACCCACCTCCCATGGGCAGGGACACCCGGATGAGGCTTTGATCATCTGGAAATCAGATTCACCAAAGCAACATCCAGCCTGGTCTCAATACAGATTAAACCACTGCACACCAAAAATACAGAAAACTAATAGCTTTATGCAAATTGTACCACATTGCATTATCACTAAATATGAACAGCTCAGGTCCCAAAAAGTTTACAAACTTTAATGTCAGGTGAAGCAATGGATCTGGAATAGAGGTGCATAGAGGTGTACAGCAGACTTACCATCCCCCCTTTTACACTACACGGAAAATCCTCTGTAATTTGCTAACTGGTATCTTCTTCTACCTTTTGTAAAAGTTTCCTTGCCAGATGTCCACCCCATATAATCCAGTCCTGACAAGTCTGCTGGACAGTGGAATTCCAATGAGGAATCCAGACTCATTTTCTTGGTTAGTTCATTTAAATACATGGCTTTTAAAATACAAATTTGAGCACGAGGACATATTTAAAATAACATCTGCCTAGAGATACTTGCAAAGGATACTTAATACATGGTTAGGAGACATTTTGCAGCTATACAGTATTTCACACATATATAATATTTATCATAGTTTATAATTAATTATATAATTAATTTGACCTCTCTGCCAAACTCAAGGTACCATTAATGAGTAAGGAAGCAGATTTTATTCTTAAGGCCTCTTCAAAATTTAAATACTAGGGCTTAGATCAAGAGCAAGAATCAGTTGTAACACAGAGAAGATAATACACCAGTTCATTTCAGAACTGGACAAAAAAGCAACAAATAGTGAATAAATAGATTTGTTACATACAGTAGAGCCAAAATGAAAGGGGAAAAGCTCTCCCCCTCAGCAATAACAAACAGCTTTCTCTGCCTTTCTTGTAGAATATATGCATCAGTAAATATCAATATTACAACTAAAACGCATGAAATATCAACATTTTCCGGATACTGTATCTTTAGGTTTTTTCTCAACTCTAAGCAAAGTTCCAATTTTATACGTGTATTGTGTACAAGTCTATCATTCAGGGCCTGATCCTAAGAGATGGGATCTGATCCACAGAGTTGTGGGCAAAGTAAGGTATAAGGGGTCTCATATGTGTAAAAGACATGAAAGTTTTAAACACATTATTTCACACACTTTTCCACTAACAAAAATACAATAACACAGAACTAACGTGATCCATTGTAACTGTAGTATACTGATATGTTATCCGGTTGTGCTGTCCCAGTGTTCCATGTATTCTGAAATCTAATTGTTAATTGTCCATTGGTGACATATTGGTGAAAAAAGGTGAAAAAGAGTGAGAATAAAGACGAGTTCTGAGGCAAGGTAAGGTTTGCCTTGTTGTAAGAAGTAAATGTGAGATTACCAAAGCACTAAAACTAAAGCTGAGAATGCAACATTAGCTAGCAGAAATATACATACTGGTCAATCCTGACTTCTTCCTTTCAATGAAAAGGATTATAATTACCAATTTGTGAACAACTTTTACAATTTCTTGAGAATGCAAATAATGTCTTGGAAAACTAAGACATGCTTTTTTATATATATAAAATGAACCATGTTCATCCAAGAGTCTAAATCCAAGAAAGACAAATAAATACTAAAAGATGATCAAGATTCATTTAATATGTTTTAATGAACAACTATAAAAACATCCTTTAGAGAATCTAATGCATAGACTAAATTAATCATTGGAGAAATGCCTTCTTTATTACAGTATTAAATAATATATCAAGTGTAGGTATTTTTTCTCATTTAATGATTTAGGATATTTTAATAGATTATTTACCTTGAGAAAAAAAATCCAATTTATTCTGTGAATAAAATCAGAAGAGATTGCAAATGCTCAAGCAATAATTTTACAGTTTTTAAAGTAATTGTATGTTTACCCTGATAAATTGCATTCAGTTTTGGTAGTTATTATTCTGAAAGACGTCTCTTATTTGGAAAACTGACACCCCTAAGGAAACAATATTTGTTTTCATGTACCCATCTGGTGAGTTGAGTAGTGACTTTTGCAAAGCAGTTACTTTCAGTCATCTAGCCTAATAGCCAGTTCCATTGTTTTGTTTAGTATCAGGAGCTTACACTAAATAGTAAGAGGGCTTGTGTGCACAAAAGCAAATGTTGTCTATGTGAGAGCATTAAATAAAATGCGATTTAGTCAGATACGCACAGGTTGTCATGGCTTATTTTACACTTTTTCACCTGGCCTTCCAAAACCATCCAAAACAAACCAGAATGGTGTCTCAGAAATTTCATGAATGGTATTTTTTTACTTACCCACATTTATAAATCAAAGGACTTTCTTTGGCACTAAACCAGTCCATGTAACATCATCATCCCTATCTAGCTCTGTCTGCACTGGAATAAAGTTAAGAAGTCAGGCAGGGAGCAAGTTGCCAGGGCGTATTTCAAGACAATATCACAACATTCAACTTGCATTTATCTGCAGAACTTTATGGTCATTACTTAACTTAATTAATCACATAAAAGTGATCAGGAGTCCTCTCTTTGATGTAGCGGTGCTTTACGTTTATGTTTTATATTCGATTTATATACTGTACCCCATTTGGTTTGTTCTATNATAGAGAGGAAAGTCAGAGGTTTCCTGTTTGAAAGGGAAGAAGCTTCAGAGAATTCGATGTTCACCATGCGCTTACATGAAGAACCTTGAATTTTGGAGGAATATTACAGTCACAAGTTTTTCTAGCTTACTAAGCTGCTGTCCTTTGATGTAATTTTGGAAGAAAGTTTCTCCATCTCCTGGTTTAATTATAAAATCATAATTTCATTGGGATGCATGTACAATGTTACCCCTAATGTATCAGCAAAATTATGGAATGCTGTTTATCTCATGAAGTCTTTATACATGACAGGACTACAATAAGTATATTATCTCCAGAGACTATATTTTTCATCAAAAACAAGTATTTGAAAAGCAAATCATTATCATCTTACACTGAAAAGGAAGATTGTTTAAATTATTTCTTAACAGAAAGGTGCAATTTTCTTCATAAAAATGTTTTAATATGTGTTGTCCAAACCAGCATCCCACTGAGCTTCAGTTTTGTTCTGTCTTGCTAACTCGTATATTTCCATCCCTGGAAGAACTGACCTGAACCTTCTGATTTAAATGGTGAATTTTATCCACAGTATATGACAAAATGTAAATTAATAAATATTGGTCAAGCCACAACTTTTAGAAGGTCTCTAGCTGGACTTTAGCTTATACTGAAAAAACCTGAGATTATTTCTGAAAGATGCCTGCCAAATAACTCTCACTGTTGTTAAACTAGATTCTCTATTTGGTAGTTTTTTCAAGTTTATTTTTTAATTCATTATTCCAGTATAAGGCATATCATGACTTGACCATACCTCACAACAAAAATACCAAGTCCCAAGAAAGTTACTTAAATTTCTATTTGAATCAGAGCTGCTTTTTAAAATAATTTATTAAGGTATGAGACAGAAATCATTCCATGTCTAGCTACCCTTTATGGTATGTATAACCTTGGTTTGTATAACCTTGTTTAATGATTCTTCTTGAGATTTCATCTCTCTTCGTGCATTTCTTTGTAACCCCCCGCTCCCACCACAGTCCATATTTGTAGCTGACAGAGGGGTCATATTGTTCCTCTAAGACATTCATAATAATCTTACACCAAAATGCATGGGTCTTGCTGAAGTCTTTCCCACTTACTGAGATGTCTTTTCACAAGAAAAATTTACTCATGAATGAGTATCAGATTCTTTCCTCCAGTCTCAATAATCAAGCTGATCCCTCAATTACTCTTTAAGTTAATGTCTTTTTTCACAACAGATACTTGCTTGAAAATACTTTTCTCTTTTCCAGTAGCTTGCAATGTCATTAGAAACACTACTGAGAAGATAGTTTCTGCACCATTTTCAATTTAAAGTAAACACTGAAAACAATCACAAACTGATGGGGAGGAGAGGGTTGAAATTATATTTTCTTTATAGAATCGTTCCTGAAGGAATTTATTATTTCTGTATTCAAATTATGCACTGAATTCAACTCTAGTGAATGTATCCAGATAGTATACAATAATTTATCGTTGACAGAAGACATTGCTAAAAATGCTATATAGAAAGCCCCGAGCAGATAAAGGTAGCTGGTAAAGCTTAAAGGAAGTAAAAGTCTCCTTGCTGGAAAAGCACAATAGATGGACAGGCATTCTGGGCACAACATCCAACACTTTATAGTGGGGGTTTTTTTTCAACCTATTCTAAAAGTAAAAATAAACTGACATGCACACACAGAAAAAATATTTCAAAATACAGTTTTTGATTTATTGAAATATTGAAGAAATCCGCTTTGTTAGTTCCTTAGTTTTTTATTTAATGGGGTCACTAGCGCATTAATAGCCATTAGACAAGAAAAAAATTCTGCATTATTTATCACATGATGCAGTTCTGCTCTCATTATGTGATTATAATTCTTTTAATACAGTAAAAGATGGTTTACAATATATGAGATGGCTTCCTAATATCAATTCTCCATAGAAGTTTTTGCTATAGTCTTCAAAAAGATCTTCACAGATCTTCATAGAAGTAGTTGTGTGAAAATATATGTAAAACTGAATAAATTTTTATCTTGAATTGCAGTCTTGCAGCTCAGGCCATATGCTCATGAGCTTTTTAAAGCAGTGCACTGCAGAAGTAGAGCAACACCTCCTGCCTTTGTCACTCATCCCCACTTCTTTTTCTTACGCACCCATTTTTGCGACTAGATACTGAACTGATATAGGTGAAAATGAATTTTTTTTTTCTTTATCATAGGTAGGTGAATTCAAGAGG
The DNA here is from genome assembly GCA_013400655.1 of Mystacornis crossleyi. NCBI lineage: Eukaryota > Metazoa > Chordata > Aves > Passeriformes > Timaliidae > Mystacornis > Mystacornis crossleyi. The sequence goes on from VYZQ01039390.1 coordinate 5,698, forward strand.
GTGAGAAAAAAGGCAAAAAATAAAGTCTGGAGTAGAATGCTGTGTAACACGTTTACCCGGATTTTACGGAAAATATCACTATATTCTCCCAAACATAATCATTACTTCCTTTGAATTATTTGAAAATCAGAAAACTTAAAGTATAATAATCTCAAGATAAGTGTATTAATGACTTGCAGATCCCCAATAATTTTCAAATCAAACAGTTCCTAATACCTCTCAGTTTTCTGGAGCACGCTCATTCTCAGTGTGTATCTAACTTAACAGGCCAATTAAGGAAGCCACTGCTTCACTCTGATGAGTTTTCAACACCAGAAAATTGCCTGCTTATNNNNAAGATCTTCACAGATCTTCACAGAAGTAGTTGTGTGAAAATGTATGTAAAACTGAATAAATTTTTATCTTGAATTGCAGTCTTGCAGCTCAGGCCATATGCTCATGAGCTTTTTAAAGCAGTGCACTGCAGAAGTAGAGCAACACCTCCTGCCTTTGTCACTCATCCCCACTTCTTTTTCTTACGCACCCATTTTTGCGACTAGATACTGAACTGATATAGGTGAAAATGAATTTTTTTTTTCTTTATCATAGGTAGGTGAATTCAAGAGGGTGAGAAAAAAGGCAAAAAATAAAGTCTGGAGTAGAATGCTGTGTAACACGTTTACCCGGATTTTACGGAAAATATCACTATATTCTCCCAAACATAATCATTACTTCCTTTGAATTATTTGAAAATCAGAAAACTTAAAGTATAATAATCTCAAGATAAGTGTATTAATGACTTGCAGATCCCCAATAATTTTCAAATCAAACAGTTCCTGATACCTCTCAGTTTTCTGGAGCATGCTCATTCTCAGTGTGTATCTAACTTAACAGGCCAATTAAGGAAGCCACTGCTTCACTCTGATGAGTTTTCAACACCAGAAAATTGCCTGCTTATGGTATTACATCCAGTGGTATCCTATTACGCTGTTAATGTTCTTAACTGATACAAAATCTATATAGAATGCATATGAGTTTTATAAATTCAACTTTTTAAAGCACATTTTAGCACTCAGCAAATTAATTATCCAAATCTATATGGTTTTCATGTGATTCTTACAGGAAATAGAGGAACAAGTTACTAAGTGTTCTGTATATGTCAATACCAAAACTGTTATTTTAATTCATTAGCACATTTTGTCTACTTGTTAATTAAACCATAAATAACACTTCTATTTTGACTTAATTTGTTCACCTTTTAAAGGGTGAAAATTTGCCTTCATAAAATTTTCTTTCTATCTAAAGGAATATTATTTCATTTTTTATCACATTTGGGGAGAAAGGTCTTGCCCAGGATCAGCTGGCAATGATACCAACTGGTTCACACTGATTTACAGAGATGTGTGCCTGAGAATAATTCCAAATATTTTCTTAGCTGACTTAACACAGAACTGTGAAATACCTGTTTGAAGGAGCATGAGAATACCACATAGACTCTTCTGGGGTTTCAGTAAATGTAAGGTTCAGAAAGAAGTGTAAAAGGCACTTTATCCTATCTTCAGTACAATTGCTATGAGCAAAAATTATCAGGGGAGTGCCAAATTCTAGCTCTAATATATAGGACTTATTACTGAGTAAACTAGACAATCTCACCTACAATGGCTACTTGTCTTTTCACAACTGTAAGGATAAAAAAACAATCCTAATGTATTTCATGTTATTAATTCTCAGAAATTCATTCATGCATGCAATTTAAAATTGCTGCTGTGATGGTCTTTTCTTCCTTCCTTATTTCTGTCCACTCAATGAACTCATGTATCCAAATTAAAAGGGAGGATTATTTCATATCAAGGCTTTCAGCAGAAACTGTCTCCATCGTGCTAGGAACGTCTTCAGGTTACCCAAAATGTACAGTTGAAACACAGAGAATCTGAGGCATTTTTTGCAAACGCTGAGCCCATTATCTCCACTTGTCATTTACAGGGATCACTCATATTCCTCTGGAGGTATGAAACACTGTCTTGGATAACCTCGGGCTTGTGATAGACGTAGCACTCCCCATGAGAAACATCTTCCACATACAAAAGTGTTATAAATGTTGGAGAGTTAATATGGTCTTGAAATCCTGAACACACCTTAAGTCTTTTACCAAATTCATCAAAATATTATTTAATTACATCAAGCTGATCTAACAAATGTCTGGACATGAGGAATTGCCACTGGTCTTTCAAATATGAGTAGAAAAAAATAGACAGGGCCAACTTACAAAAGAAAAGTAATTTTTTTTATAAAAGTGTGTGATGGAGGACAAGTAACAGTTTGAACCAAGGTTACTGCAGACATCAGTCAGCTTAACCATTAAGGCAGTCAAGACTATATTCTGCTTAATTAGGCTTTATGGTAAAATATACACTAACTAAAAGTCAGTCTCTGTGAATTATCTGAAGTCAGACACCCAAATACTGAGGTTTCAGTCTCTTTGAAAAGCTCGCCACCCATATTTTTCCAGAAATAAAGGTGCTTTTTTTCACTTTCCATGCAGTCTTACACTGCATAGTAGTTAGAAAGTTACCTGCTACTGCTGGTGTAGAAATACTATTTATCATTTCGTTCCTATGTCTTCATTTTCCAGGCTGTCCAGACTTTTCAAATACCTAATGATTAATCTTCGGGCCCAGGGAATAAGATAAACACATAGATGGGGAAAAAGCCCCAAAACCCCAAACCACTGTAGAATCTGTAGAGACTCCTTCCGGCTGAAGTGAGGGAACTGCAGGGCTGGATGTTGTCCAGCACCCCTTTCCTCAACACTGCAGCTGCAGTTGCTTCACTTTCCATAATTTCTTCCAGCCTACTCTGCTTCTAGTGAATTTTGGCTACTTATAAAGGAGAGAGGAAGAAAGAAAAGAGATACAAAAGAGAGAGAGAATTCAGAGTGTAGAGAAAGCATTTCAGTTTGTTTTGAGAGCTGCTTCTACTAGCTGTCACAACAAATACATATATGCTACAGACACCAGAAGTATTAGGTTCAAATGAAAACAGTAGCATAATATAATATATTTGGTGAAGGATTCAAATTCCTGCAACAGCTAAAAAAAATTTTATTTTATCTCTCTTGCAGCAATGTTTTAATATCGTGTTTTACATAACATGTTGAAGGGAAAAGAAAACCTACATAAAGCAACCAAATCTTTGCTCTAAATATGTGCAATTACCTACTAAAGATCTTGGCCATGTAAAATTCCACTCAGCTCCTTCACACAGCCTTTTTCTCTCAAAATAAGAAATTTGAATAGTTCTCGTATTTCCATAATCCTAAATTAGAATTTTTTGTTTATTTCAAATGACTTAAGAAGATCAGGGAAATAAACAAGCCTGATCCCTTGATTGTCCTGTATGTGCCATGTGATCGCACTCAAGATGATCTTTTCCATGACCTTCCTGGGCCCTGAGGTCAGGCCTCTAGTTCCCTGGATCCTCTTCTGGCCATTCTGTGGATGGGTGTCACACTGGCCAACCTGCAGAGACCTGGGACCTCCCCACTTAGCCAGGACTGAGTAATTATGGAGGGTGGCTGAGCAAGCCCTGCTGCCATCTCCCTTTGGGTGAATCCTATCCATTCCCAGAGACCTCTGAGTGTCTAAATGGCTCAGCAGGTCACTACCTACCTCCTCTTGGATTACCGGGGGTCTAGTCTGCTCCCGGCCCCTGTCAACCAAGAGGACTGACTGCTCTCATGATAACCATTCCTAGTCTTGAAAACCAAGGCAAAGAAAGCATAAAGTACTTCAGCCTTTCCCTCTTCCTTGGTGATAGTGTTGTCTCCTGCATCCAACAAAGGATGGAGATTTTCCTCGGTCTTCCTTTTGTTATTGGTCTATTTAAAAAAACACTTTTCATTATCTTTCATATCAGTGGCCAGATTGAGTCTTTCCATGGTCTTTCCATGACCTAACAACATAGTTGTACTCTTCCTAAGTTCCTGCTGCTTCTTTCAAAGTTCTGTCATGCTTTAGGAGTGGTGCTCCCCAATTTAGTATTCCCACTGAAAACACCCCATAGGCCACTGGCTCACTCTTCCCCTCGCCCTGCGGTGGGATGCAGAAGAGAACTGGAGGCAGAAAAAGGAAGAGCTCACAGGCTGAGATAACAGTTTACTGGAAACAACAATAAAATCAGAAGAACGGTGACAACAATGCTAAAACCAAAGTGTGTGAGACAGGCAAACAATTCATTTGCATGTGCTCACCATGTGGAACCGGGTGCCACACAACTGTGCATTCTGGCAAACCAGAAAAAATATGTGATCCCCCTACGCATGGTGTGAGAGGATATAGAATGGCCCCAGGGTGCTGGCCTTGCCCCTCCCAGCTGCTGCAAAAGTTAACCCAATCCTGGCCAGAACCAGGACAAGGTCCAAAACCCCCTTTTTTTTTTTTTTTTTTCCCTTTTTTTTTCCTTTTTTTTTTTTTTTTCTTTTTTTTCTTTTTCCCCTGAGATCATGTGAAAGCTCCCTGTTCAGCCAGGCCAGTCTTCTTCCCCAGTGGCACTTCTTTTGGCACAAGGGAACAGCCTCTTCCTGTGTCTGTAGGATTTCCTTCTTAATGTCCAGCCTTTCTGGACCCCTTTTTTATCAAGGACTGTGTCTCAGGGGACTGTCTGGACCAGTGCCCTGAACAGAACAAAGTCCACACTCCTCAAATCCAAGGCAGAATGTTGCAGAGTACTACAGTAGACCCCCTTCCTTACTTCATTGAGAATTAAAACTCTTATCATTTCACTATAATTACTTATATGAATGTAATTTGAATCCAAGCCTCTTAAAGACCTTTAGCTTTGTACTGAATAAATTTGTTTTCAAGATTCAGCTTAGCAATGCAACAAACAGATCAGTAGTAAATTAGAGTCTCAAATGGCAAGAAATTCAACTCCTTATTTCCCCTAAATAAAAAAGAACTTCCAAACTGAGTGTTAAAAGTTCAGAAATAGGAAAAGAAAAAAATATTAAGGGGACAAAGTCTAGTTCAAAAGTCCATTACTCAGAAAGATGAGCATAACTGTATGAAACTACCCATAAAAACATTATGGCTTGTATTAACAACTCTCAGAGCAATGCTGTTTTATTTAGATGACTGTTAAAACCACTGCCACAAAGCAGTCATTTCCAATCAATAGCTTAGTGTACTTCTATATTAAATGAGTCAGCAGTTAATATTGTTGACATACGGAGCTTCCTTTTCTGAGAGAAAGTTATGAGCAAAACTGCTTAGCTTGTATTATGAACATTTTTATCATTATTGAATATTTTCATGAAGAAAAGGAAAGACCTTGTTCAGGATGGGAAGGTTTAGAAACCTGTGTGTATCTTTGAGAATGGGGAAAATTACGCATAAGGGCCTTGAAAAACCAGCAGCTAAGCAGCAGTATTATAGGAAAAATATTTCCTTCTAAAATTTGAGAGTTGTTAGCATAATAATTTTGGTAGCACCAAAATAACTTGCACAGCACTACACATTTACTAGAGGTCTGGGTTTTACACTCATGTGTCACACAACAGCAACAAGACAAGAGCGACACAAGCCCCAGTGCTCCTGCACTGCTCTTACCCTCCCAGAGCCCCACTGCTGATGGTCAGTGGTAGCCTCCTGTTTTGCAGACACAGCTAGATACTTACCATGGTAAATTGTGTAGTCTGAGCTGAGACCACTCTCAGGTCCCCCAGCTCCTCTGGAGTGAAGCCAGGCACCCTTTATGAACCATATTCATCTGTACAGAGCTTGGACTCTAAAAAAAATTTATTTTTAAATAGTCCAAATTTCCATTCCAGCAAAAAAAAAAAAGTTTTACCAAAAGCATTTTAGCTGATTTCATCCTCTCAGTAACATATTTTCAAAAGCAAAAGATAGAAAAGAAGATCAATGAATATTTTTTTTTACATAAAGAGGACACAGAGCCTCATATTCTGTCTCAGAGATTGGCCAGAAACATGTGTCCATGGAAGGGGCTTGTATGAATGAAAATTCATCAGTGTATTGTCTTTAACTGAGACCAGTGAACCTACCAGTGACTCGATACAGGTATCCAAAATACACAGAAATGAAAAATTATGAACATAGGTAAGCACTTATAACAGTGTAGGGGGGGAAAAAGAATTAAGCAGAGGTTGTTTGTGGTGCTGAGCCTGTCCCTAAGATGACGTATCAATACAGCAGAGCAATACACTTTTCTGCCAAGTGTCTCATCCATGCCTTTATCCTTCCCATAACCTCAGCCAAGAAAGTCTATCTCCTCACCAAGTGCCCTCACCTACAACAAAGTATCACACAAAAGCCAGGTAAAGATTGCAGCATCACGTGCTGCCTTTTAGGACCTGTTCTTTAGGGAACTGGAAAACAAAAAGGAAGAAGGAGAGATGTCCAGAGGAGAGCCAAGTGTTAGTCAATCAGGTTGCTGGATTTCTGGCTGTTTTGCTAGTAACAGAAGAGAAGTTAAGTATAGGGATTTCACAGCTTGGTGATGTTTTCTGTAAAGGATCGTCTCCTTTAAGTCATTTTCCATATACCACCACTTCATTTACTTGTTCACTTCCAGTCCTTATATTGGAAGAATAAAATAAAATAAAATTAAATTAAATTAAATTTTTAAAAGGCAAATCATTAGCCTTTTCAATAAGAATATAGCTTGAAGATGTGAGCTAATGGAAAATTATTTATGTTGAAATGTAAAGCATTATCACTTGATTGCAACCTAAATAGATGAAATTAAGCAAAGAGTGAGCAAAAATTGTAATTAATCCCACAGTGGTGGAATAATAAATTTGATAAAAACTACTTTAACACTGACAGAAGGAAGCTTGACATATGCAGCAAGTCAAGAGTCAATATCAGCTACGATCCTGA
>VYZQ01039393.1:6735-26922 GCA_013400655.1 Mystacornis crossleyi
GCCTATAAAGGTTAAAATCCAGTAGTCAATTTTATTAAAAATTGTCAACAACCAGCACTGGGGAAGGTTTATCCTTCTGCAGCCAGTGGAACAGCACAAGGCACTGTGTTGGTTTAACTGACTGGCCCACACCTTTCCACTCACTTTTCTGCTTCTTCTACATCTCTCCAAAAGATACTCATCTCCCTGCTCACATTCACTCATATGTCAGGCTGAGGACTCATGTCTAAATGTCCTTGAGACCATGGAGTTTTGGAAATGCTTCCTAAAGGCTAAACTACATCAAAAAACTCCAAATAATGCCTATATTTATCTATCTGTTAAATACACAACAGCTTATATCAAAAGAGTATCTTGCCAGGAGGTATTTATTTTGTATTAATTGAACAGGATCAAACGCCATCTACAAGATTCTCATATTATAGGAGCTGGAAATCCCCACCATAAATCATTTTATCTAAACATTCTTCCAAAGCTTCTAGACAATTTCACATATTGCAGGATGCCAAAAATGCAGTTTCATTTTCTTTCTACCTCAGAGTTATGTTTTAACACCAACAGAAAGAACTCAAAATGGGCATGAAACAGTCTGCAAGTTTAAAAGAAATAAGTATTTCAAATACCTTTGGTTGCATCACATGCAACGGACAAAGGAAGTAATACGTCAGGAATAGTAGGATTGACTCACTCTCAATATTAGGAAAAAGCTCCAAAAACACAGTGAAACATATTCAGTATCTATTCAGACCTAACTTATGCACTGGAAAATCTTCACTTACTTAAATTAAAAGATTAATTATGGAATCTTATACATATATTTTCCTTTATTAGGCAAACATTTCAAGATTTGACAAAAAGAATTTTCCCTTCAATTTTTAACAATAAGATTCAAAACCAGAATTTCTACTGCTCTAAAAAAGGACCATATTAGCATTTCTCTGCATTGAACCTTTAATTGTCAAGAATCAGATCCTCATGTTTCCTATTTATGTATATACTTCCCCCTTCCCACTCATCAGAGAGCATGCAGAGAACATCACTGCTGAAACTCTGCCTCAAGTTCTCATAATCAGTTGTGGATAGACTGAAACATACTTTATCCAAATACAAGGCTTCTTCCTCTGCAGATACACATTATGTGATCTCACTTTTATTGATGTCCTTAGGAGGCTCAGAATAAAAATCATGTTGTAAGAAGTAGTTTATCATTAACTTATAACTCATGTAACAATTACGGTCATGTGTTCTTTCATACTTCATATAGCACTATACAGCAAAATGAGTTTTTAATTAAAGGCAAAATTAAAGCTGCTGCCGTGCTCTTTGATGTAATTTGCATTTCAAACCAGAGAACGTGAAGCAAATTCATTACTGCAAAGTACTCCGTGGTCAGGGCTGGAAGAACTGGAGTTTTGCTGAGATTCGCTCGTATGAATTTTAGAAATAGGAAAGTTGAGCACTGTGATGTGGTCCCTCACTCCTGCCTGAGGCTGAGAGCATTTCATCCACAGCAGTCCACCCATGCACTCTGGAATCAACTGGAATCCCAGCTGTTGTGAGCAGGAGTCATTCAAGGCCTCAGTGCCTTGTCAAGACAGAGGACAAACCAAAAGAGCCATTCCTGGACAAAGGCTATGGGGTCATGTCATCCTACCTTGCACTGCCAGACCAGCCAGTCGAATTCCCTGCTCGAATGAGGATATTAACCGCCCATCAAGAACATCCTTTTTCACCTGTANGCAGCTTTTTCCACCTGTAGGTAATATTGATATCAAAAAAAAAAAAAAAAAAAAAGCAGCACAAATTATAATATCTATAGGCTTGCACATTTCCCACAGGAAAAAAAAAGATTGCGGAAAGGAAGGAAAAAAATCACCCCAAGCAGGTTAGGCTGTTGAACAGCAGGTCTGTACCTGGCTTCAGAAGTTCCACATTACCACAAATCAATATGATCCCTACCTGTGCAGTGTTTCCAGATGGATGAAAGGGAAAATGAAAAGTTCTGGTTTGTGTTCCTTAGACCATGCGGAAGAGGGACATCTGCTAAGATTACCTCTTTTGTAAGTTTTATAGAGGTTATTGAAGAGCATGCAATCCCCAATGCAAAAAGGGGCTGTTCCATATTGCTTCTACTGTTTTCGCTCCCATGTCACCATTTTGATTGAAGAAACAGAATTTTAGCAATACACTTTGATCTGCTGATTTAACTTAAACTATGGCCCATATAAAAAAGGTTTATTAACTGGCATTTTTCATGTGTATGGCTGACTAAGACACACAAACCAAGCAAACACAGCTTCTAACATAGTCCACGTGTGCACTCAGCCTCATGCTCCCAACCCCTAGGTGCATCTGGGTGACCCGAATTAAAAACCTCAAAACCCCCAAAATGGGCTTTTTCAGGCTTTGAGCAGACACACCAGCCTGGAGGAAGCTGAAACAGGTTCAGAGGTTATTGCACCCTTCAGCTGCATGCCTGCTCACCCCCTGAAACAGAGGGCATCCACTTAAAATGCCACGGATTTAAGAAATAATTGCTTGAGATAAACTGGGATAGAAAGAAATGGTACACAAGCAAGCCAGCCAGTCCCAGAGACTGCAATCCCTGCAAGGCAGACAGCAAACAGCAAAGTCTGTGGGCAGTAAACTCCTAATGGGGCTCAGCTACAACCAGCACACCACATCTGACCTTACCTCCGAACCTCTTGGCACAGAAACTGTTCTGGCTTTGTTTTAGAGCGTGTCACCTTCCCAGTCCCAGCAGAAGGGAGAACCACTGCAACATCACCCACGGAACAGGACCTGCGCTGCCTTAACTATGCTTGCAAATGTTACCATTTGTGTTGAGGTGTAAGAAAAATATAATCTCATTTAAAATGCTCAGATTTGGCTTTCATACAGCCTAATGAAGATTAAAACTTGAGGGGATTTTGAAATTCGATTGATAGAGGCAGGCTAAAAAGCATACAACTTCTCAGCTTGAGCCCTGTGCCTCACACTTGCTCAGTCCAAGAGAAAAATCAGCTTCTTTCCACTCCTTTGCAGTGACCAAATCCCAACTCTGAAACCATGCATGCTTCCATAAAAGTTTGACATAAGCTACTTTATCAACTATGCAGGTGAGCAAGTGTTCGATGAATTTGGTCTTCAAGACTTGTAATCCCCAAAGCAGCTATTTGGGTCCATGTTACATATACACACAAGTTACATATTCTAGTCTAACAAGGAGAGTAAAATCCACATCTGCCATAAAAATAAAGCTATTGTTAAAAAAAACCACAGAGTTTAGAGACCACATGAAACTCAAAACAATGTAAAATCTTATAGTGACATCCCAGCTGCATAGAAGTCAAGAATGTCACCAGCTGTAGGGGAGCCATGATTTCAACCAGTGTCCACACGACTACACACAAATCACAGAAAGAATTACTCAGGTAAGCATCACCAAAATACAGCGCCAATGCAGTTATTGTAGTATCAAATATTATGACCCAGACTTTCAAAAGAAACATTGTTCTGGGGTTTGAGTTACCATTTGACTTGCCATCAGAATGAGGTGTAAGCAAGGAAGGAAACATTGCTTAGTGTCTGCCTTGGACAACGTGGAATTCTCAATAGCTGTCTTCACAATTTCCTCCCAACACTGTCTTTGACTAGAAGCTGCCAAAACTTAAAAAAAAAAGGTCAGATCCCAGACAGATGTTAGAAAAGGTAGGGCAAATAAGGAGCACACACACACACACACATACACACACACTCTCAAACACACAGTTCCACACTCACAAAGACAGCAGACAGCACCCATAATCTGAGAAAAATGCCCATTTGCAGGTGTTTCACTTGGTCAGGACAGGATTAATAGGCATATTCTACAACATTATGGAATCGCAGAATGGATTGGGTTGGAAGGGACATTAAAGATCATCTAGTGAGTTTAGGATTTATTATATATTGTAGATTGACATGCAGTAAGAGTTTAAGGGATATATCTAATTAACTCTGACATTAAGTAGCGTATCTGTCAGGGGAAAAAAAAAATCTCCTGGAGAAAGTTGACACTTTTCACAGGCAAATGCACTGAAATGCAATCACCTGCTGGCTCTGGCACCTGTTTCAGTGGAAGTGCCAAAATAATCTGAAGAAGATTGAGGCAGAAACCTGTGGTTGGTACCTGCTTCCTCTTTACCCCTGTACTGACAGTGACAAGTGACACCCACCTCAAGAGTCCCCTGACATCTCTGTTCATGGTGTCCAAACAAAACATGAACTGGGACATACCTCCCCAGGCATGGTCTGGGGTGGCTAATTCCACTGTCAAGGCAGAGGAGGAGGATACCCTGGAGGAAGCTCCACTAGAAGGCTCTAATAACTCCACCAGCCACAGATTCATGGCTCAGCCATGCTGCAAAACTGTGGTCAGGCTCCCTGCCCAGCCAACGGAGAGGAGCAACTGGCCCACATTCTGTCAGGGATTTGAGGCTCCTCCATCTAAAATTAAATTAAATGCTGTTATTATACCACTATGCTAACTGAGACTGCTCTTTGTTCACTTGGATTGCAAAAGCAGATCTATAATTCGTGGGAAATCAAACATTTTAAAAATGTTTCAGCTACAGATTCACTGAGGAAAGCTGTTCCAGGACAGCAGATAAAAACATGCATTTCATAAGCCTTCTATTAGGTGGTTTAGTTGGGAAAGCATATGGAAAGTGAACAAAAGAGAAGTTTGAAATCTGCACCCCCAAATAATAAAAGACAAAAAATTCAAAATTAAGATTTATGAAGCTTTAATCACAAAGCCATTCTGGCATACCTGAGGGGAGCAGGGCAGAAAAGACACCACCACAGCCAAGTCAGCCTAGAGCTGAAATCTCTCACCTTCATTGCTCACTTTGGGTTAAACATTATTAGCAGAGCCATTGTGTATTCAATATAATAAAGGCTACTGTAGTTTGCCAGCCTGTAGCTAATTCCAAGGGGAATGGGAGTGGACAACAAGTCTGAACAAAGCCATCATTATAAGGATATCATTTCCCACAACTCTATTTAGCCAACACACAAAACATTAAAAGAATATTTGCATGTATTGCATCAAAAAGCACATTTTTATAGAGTAAAGAAGCTGCAACTGGATGACTATGAGACAACACCTCAACTCCAGACTAAGCATCTGTATTTTGGCAATCCATACTATGAAAGGAAAAAAACTCCACCAAAACCCAGTGGTATTACCAAGCAGGAGATAAGGGCACTGTTTTAAAATTTAATTGTAACACCCAGATTCAGACTCTGCTAGAGCTGCATAAATGTAGGGAAACTCCATTTGCTCAAACAATTCTGCATGGACCCCCCCCACAAGACCAGAGTTCACATTTGTTCTCCTGTCACTTCAAAAATGAATGCGGGTGTTTGTACAGTGTCACTGAATTCTTTGCACCCTTCCATCACCACTGTTCACCTGATGTAAAACCCCTGTTGCTATTTGATACATACAGAAAATCACTCAATTTCTCTGGTTTCCATTCTCCTCAACAACCAACGATTCAGATATCACAATCCACACAGAACCTGGCCTGAGGAGTACCAGAAGTGAGATCTTTGTAGAGAAATTAAAGGATGGTTTACAAAAGTACGAATATGGCCTAGGTTTGCAGGGTAATTGCACTGCATCTTCAGGATTTCTTACTAGCGACTTCCACGAAGAACCACAAGGCAAATACTTCCTTACCTTAATAATTACTCAGTATTATCAGATCCACTAGCTTAAGTAATCAAGCAGCATCAAACTGTGCTAGGAAATGTACAGGAACAGAACAAAAAATTGTTTTTATCCCAGGGATTTACAATCTAAACGTATATCTTACACAAAAAGGTGACAGGATTGAGTTAATAAGGTTTAATACTGTTTGAATACTGCAATGTGACCTAAGTTTTTTTTTCCCTGGTTTCACTTTCCTTCTCTGTACATCAGGAAGGGTTTGTAATACACACATTATCTCCAATGCAGCAGGAAATACTTAAAAAGCTTTTCTTTTTATTTTTAATCAGTTTGTTTTATTTGGAAATTTCAAGCCAATATAAATACATCACAGTTTCAATACCAATAAATATTTACCTTTAGTGTATCTGAAAACAAACAAAGCACTACCAAACATGCATTAGTTACCCAAGAGGTACAACTCCTTTACAATCGTTTCTAATGATGCAATTACTGGCATGACTAACTTTTTTATAACTCATTAGGTACCATTTTGGCATCAAGCCTCTCTACTGGATAACTGCATAGCTATGTAATTTAACTTCTTCTCTGGAGGAAAAGAGAACTGCTTTACCATTTCACATTTCCAAAAGAAGAAACCTTTAAGATTCAAAGGAGAAACAGATTGGTCCACAAGCGGTTTAGCTCAAGAACTTTAGCTCTTTTCCAACTTCAAAAAAAATTTGCAATTAGAGTACAATACGATCTTCTAAAATTAGGAACGCAATAAAAGTCTCATTGAGTCACAACAACAGTCCGAGTCAGCTCGTCTGAGATTATCTTAGTATGGTAATATATTTCTGAGGAGAGATGCTGCAATGTACACTTATGCAATAATGTGCCCACAGGGGAAGCGGTTTCTCCAGAACAGAGGCCTTTTATCATTTACTAAAATTATATTAAGCACTAGCTTTGATATTGTTGTGTCTATTGTTCACCTCACACCTTAAAACCTGCCATGATTTTGGTTTTGATACTACTTAGCAACAGGATTCCATAGATAACATATATGCTACATTTGAAATAGAAGCCCATTTTTTTTTATTTTGAGGACGTATTTTCTAAGCCTTTGAGGTAGACGAGCCAATGACTCGGCTATTCAGTGGACAACCAAAGGAACTCACTGATAATGACCAAAAAGTGATTTCTATTTATTTATTACATATTTGAGACAATCGTATTACTACTTAACTCTTGCTGGTAGCTTTTCTGAGAAAAATATGCTTTAATGTATTGATGCCTAAATTTATAGAATATTTGAGGTTGGTGAAGCTACTCATGTAAACTTGGGCAGGAATCCAAGGCAGATTTGGGAGATCTGGGTTTTGTTCCCAAGTTTCAATCCCGAGTACTACTAATTGGATGCTGCTTATTTCATGTGGGTCACTCAATATACTATAACAAATCTGACTTGCAAACTTGGACTGAATTTTATACACTAAGGAAGGCAGACAGGCAGACAAGACTGGTCTTTTCAAATGCAGCATCAGTATATTGGCAAAGACGGTGTTATGATTTCTAAGCCTGAGCATGCTGAAACACATTTTGGAGGCAAGGATTCAATCAGCACATCTTAATCTAAAGGCACTTAAAAAAAAAAAAAAAAAGAGATACATAGATTCATGATGTCATTGTCAGTACCACAGAGCTAATGCCTCGTTGTTGCCACTTTAAAAATTTAGATGGGGTTGATAAAACAGAACATCTCTAGTTCACTCCTTTGGAATTTCATCAACTTCTCTCCCAGCAAAAGTCTGATGTTTCACAGTACTAGACAACAGCCATTTATCTGGGATTTGTGTTAGAACATAAAAAGCAGTGGCAGTGTTTCCACTAAAAGAAGGGTAATATTTTTGGAAGGGTATTATTGAGAACGAGACTACCACACCCTGTCACAGACCTTCAGGAAGATCAGCAGACTCGCCAGAAAAAAAGAGTGAAGGAGACGAAAGAGCCTTTGTCACACATGCAGGAGGAAATTCCTTCAGAAGCTCCAACTGTCAATGCCAACAGTAAAAACAGTCATAACATCTTCCAGGGTAAGAGTTCTTTGATCATAACAACCTTAGAGGGTAGGTCAAGGTTAGCTTCAGGTAACTGAGAAATGACGCTGTTCAAAAGCAGCATCCAACTGCCTACATCCTGGTTTCCTCCAGCAGCTGGATGGAAAACATGACTGACACTAAAAACTAAATAAATACATGGAAAGATTTGTGTCATTCCCCTTCCTAATGAGACAGAACAATACTGGGATAGCATCATATTCACAGATTTGACTGAAAAAAAGAGAACAGATCAAAACACAGCTCCTATCACCTACTTCCAGATCACTCAATCTCTCTCTTTAAAAGCAACAGATTATAGTTAAAGGGGAAAAAAGGGGATTTGGCTACAACAGGCTAACTTCACAATGATGGTCACTTTCCATTCATTTTGATATGCAGGTTGTGAGATAAGGACAAATGTCACAGAGCCTGGATGCCTGGCTCGCTTGGTGAGCTGCAGTGAGGCACACAGTGAAAGGCCAGCTGCCACAGTGGACCAGTGAGGTTCCTACCAAAGGCCAGTGCCTTCCAGAGGTTAAGGGTAGCTCCACAGTCAGCTCCTGGCTAAGGAAACTAGAACAGGAAACTTTGCACAGCTACAGACAGCGTGATGAAAATCGAGCACTGCTTAGTTGTTGTTTATCACCTGCATTTCAACAGTTGACTACTGAAAGGCTGTTCCTTTTTATGCATTCCCCAAAAGACAATTAAAATTCCAGATCTCCACCCCTTCCACTTCTTTACACAGCTGGCACATGACTTCAAAAGTATTTTAAGAGCAGTAAGGTTTTTATTCTGGCATGAATCAGTCAACAACACCAAATTTCTGCAGAAAAATTCAGCACTTAAAGAAAAGTATGTTTGTATTACAAATGGATATTGACTGGTTAGGAAGGTAACAGGCTCTATAACCGGTCCCATAGAAGCAATATATGCTTCCAGCGTAGGCTGGTATCAAAGTGCTGTGGCCCTTTGGTGCCCAGAGTTAAAGGGGTGGCCAGTGAAGCACTCAGCAGTGAGACAGGAGACAACAGCGTCACACTCAGCATTCTCACCGGCAGCAAAAGAGGGAGCTTGCATTGGAAAGAAGTGCTCTGCCAGTGGTTTTCTTTTCCTGCCACTTCTGATGGGCCACAAGCACAGACACGCACTCAGGCCTCGCTGCAGCCCGCAGACGTGACACAAGCCTTCCAAAATACACACTCCTTCCATGAGAGGCTCAGCCACCAGATGCAGCTTCACAGTATCCACCAATTTCTCTATATTTAAACAGAAACCCCCCCAACCGCAACAGGTCCATCCTCTGTACTTGTACATTTTGCTAAGAGTGTATTATGCATTTTGCATACTCCAAATAAACCCGCAAGCACAAAGTGAAACTTTAAATAAAAAGGCCAGTAATGGCATGCTTTAGCAAGAAAGGAAGGCATGCCACAACCTGATCTTGATTTTCTGCTCTTGAACTATTGAATTAATTATAACAAATTACAGGGAGCCCCACTACAGTTTATAAGCACAATAAACTCCCTTACAACCACCTATAATTTTATCAGAGTTAATCCAAATACCTACAGAATTATACAGCACAAAACTTCAACATGCCTTTTAGAGTAAAAAAAAAAAACAGGGGAAGCCATATTCTCTTGTCTTCTGAGCCTTTACACTTGGAAAAGGCTACATTTGGTCTCTGCAAATTGGGAGTCCAGCAAACCGCAGTGCTCCACCATAGAATTCATCTTTATAAAGGCTGGAGTGGGATTACAAAAGTAAAGCAAAACAAAATCATATAATGCAAACAAATCTGTATTTTAGTATTTTTAACTGAAAATAAAACCCATTCAATGCAAGCATAAATATTACACAAACACTAGAATAAAAAATTTGGGAGCAAAGAGTTTGTTATCCACACGTCTTTGAGAAAAGCCATATATCCATTTGGTTTGAATTTTAAACACATGCTAAAGGTGTATTGTTCAACATGACAGTCCTACTGACTTCAGACCAGGCTTGAAAACATGCTCTGCTATGTGCTCGTATCTCCTGAACTGAGCAGAACACTCACATTTGACTACAGAGATCCAAAAGTTACAGCTCAGGAGACTATTTTTTCTTTTTAGCTTCACTTTCATTTTTGTTAACAATAAGAATGAAAAAAAAGTAGAACTGAGTCAGGCAGGTGAATTGCAGCAATGCCACATACTGCTTTTCACAACATGGTTGGGTTTTTTTGAGTGCAAACCCACAATATCTCCCACAACTGCTGCCTCCACCTTCACCTTCCTCTGAACATGGTCTTCCCCATTCCCATGGAGGGTTCCGGGGCCGCTCCTCCTCGCCCTGAGTTGTGTGTCCCAGAGGCAGCTATTGCTCTGATAATAAATAATTCTTTATTTCTTCAATAAATCATATTTAATGGATAATAAACCAATTCTTCTAGCTGGCACCTGTCCTTTGGTGCCTGACACAAAACGTGGGCTCCAACTAAGAACAGGAGCTCCAACCACGTACCGGCCCCACCTCCATACAGGTGCTCACTAAGGTGCCACGGCATGCAGCCTGTGTGTCATTTCCCACTTGGTTAGTCACATCCTCAGAACAGCAGGTTCCCCCCACACACAGAGCCACTCATGCCCCCAGATCTTCAGATGGCATAAACCAAAAAACAACTGAAACGGCAGCTGTGAATATTCGTCCTCACAAAGATGCAAAAATGGAAAGATGAGCCATGGCTACGTATGCTGAAGACTGCTTAACCTCCTGGGGGCGAGGAGCACAAAAAACCTCTGTTGGTCTTTGCTGATTTGGAACTAGATTTTGGCAAAAATGAGATTAGACTCCAAAAAGTTAAAAATACCTTGTATTTACTTCCTTTATTCATATGTGTTGACTCAGTTCAAAATATGCTGCTCCCTGCCCTGAAAAACAAGGCAGCTAACCTTCAAGCTGTATCTACTGTGGGAAAAGGTGGTTTAAGCTACATATGGAAGCAATATGAGTCAACAGTTTGAAAATTCTCCTGGTAGCCAGCCAGGTTAATGGCCAAGCAGGTTAGAATATCATGCTAAAAAAATGTGGTGAGTTAACCAGAACAAATGTATACTCCAGCTCATACTATGCAGTACTGAAAATAAATAGATAACCCTTTTTTTTTTTTCTTTAATGGGGCTTGAGTAGAGGCATAACTATTCTTTGGACACAAAACAAACATGGAGAGTTCTCATGGTCCCATTCTCTTCCCCTCATTGTGTCAGTTGAACCAATAAAATATAATACATATACCCCATAGGTCCCACTTCATTTTTCAATATATATTTTAAATATTCTCCTTCCATACAGCTCTAAACTCTGAAATGACTCAAGTCCAACATGTTTGTCTGGTTAAATGTACTGCTGTGCACTGATGCAAAAGCTGAACTGAGTGAGCACATATACCAGTGAACAACTGGCATGCATATGTAAGCATCCAGAAGCACATCACAAAATAATTGCTCTGTGGGTGCAGAGCAGCATGCAAGTGTATTCAGGTGTTACTTTATTCAAAGAGCAAGAGAACACGTTCAAACTTACAGAAGAATGTGTGCTTAGCCTGAACTTAAAACAAAAAAAAGCTCTGGTGAGCCTGCAGTGAAACCTTGTTCATGAA
The DNA here is from genome assembly GCA_013400655.1 of Mystacornis crossleyi. NCBI lineage: Eukaryota > Metazoa > Chordata > Aves > Passeriformes > Timaliidae > Mystacornis > Mystacornis crossleyi. The sequence continues at coordinate 18,182 of VYZQ01039393.1, forward strand.
TTTTTAGAGCTCATTTCCAAAACCCTATCAGTGAAACCTTTAAGTAGTATTCCAACCTCACATAATCAATGTCTGAGAAAGCTCTATTGATTTAGTGGAATTTTACCTGGTGGGGAGTTAAAATCCAGTCCACTGGCTGCTGCCTTTTACAGTAATCTGTCCTGGCAAAAAGAAAACACTGCTTGAAATGTGACACAGTGAAGTTGCTGCCTATCTATAGGTCGTCAGTACAACACCTTATATTCCTGTGAAAAGATTGTTGGAACATCTACACTAGCAGCACTGCCAGCTGAAAACAGGAAAACTCAGGTTGCTCCCACCTCCCAGAGAACCCAGTGACCCTAGTGATTCCAAAGGAATAACTGAAAACAGGCAACCCACACCTCAGTAAATCATGCAACAAAACCATGGCCCAGGAAGTTGTAACATGCCAGTGAACACAACCCTGCAAAAGTGAACACAGCTCTGATAACAACGGGATGTTGCCAGGGAAATATGTGAATCAGTGCCCTGTTGGGTGGGTAAAATAGATCCATTTCATGGAATGAATAATTATTCTTTGTAAAAGCTTCAAAAACAGCTGAAGATATCAAGTGCAAAAGCAGCTGCCAAAGATAAAACAGTGAACCAGTAAACATCTCACTGCACAGGAATCTGCCATCTTCCAACACTGAGATTTCTGCCAAATTCTTGTTGAGATTCTCAGCTGCATAAGGGCCTCCAAACAAATGCTTCTTTTAAACACATTTAGAGACTTCAGGGTTGTACTGACATTCAGTTGCAGCTCTTTGAGTGCTACACCCTTTTTTTGCCAGCAAGGCAAAAAAAATTAAAGGTATTCAGATCACTGAAAAGGTAAGTTTAAAACTAACTAGTTTTCATGGTTTGTGTCTCAGCTATAAGAGAAGGGAAAATGTTTGCTCCAGCCTGCAGTACAAACTTCAACCTTGAATTAATTTAATTGAAGATTGGCGGTGCTACCGAAACCAAGATTTCCACTGTCTTAATTTAAAAAGCAGATAGAAATCCCGATCAAAACCCACGTATCTGTTTGCTCACATGCTGCTGCTGCTAATGGCTTGACCCTCTTCCTGATGCTGTAGAAAAATTTCAGACACCTATCTGGGACTTCAAAATAGAAGACCAATGACCCACAGTTCCCTTTCCAAAACACACAGTAGGAAAGAGAGAATGAATCACCTGCAGAAAGTGATGCACAGCAGAGGAACCCTGAATCACACTGTGGAAATGCCCATTTCTTCCCACTGATTACACAGGAAGTCTGGAGCAACCTTCACTCTTTAAGGCTTCATCAGGAGCAGCAACATGACTGAGGCAGGATCAGCGTGTGTCACGAAGAGTTTAAGGAGTACTTCCCCCTAGTCTGCACTTCCCTGAGGACAAACTGCTAAGTCCCCGTTACTGCATCATATGAGAGAACAAACAGGAGAATACCAGCCCCAGCCTAGGTAATGCAGTCATCTGTCAAAAGCAGTGCCTTAAACTACCCTGGGGGACAAGTCCAAAGCACATGCCAGTGTGTGAGGAGCAGCAGAACATCCACCCCGTGCACAGCGCTCCTTAATGAGTGGGAAACCTCCCTCTGCAGTGACACACATTGCAGCTGCACCTGGAGGGAAAAAAAAGGCAGCCAAGCAGTTTGCAATAGTCTAAATGACAAAGGCAGTGAGCGCCTCAGTTCCTAAACTAGAGGAGGAATTATCCTTCCCATAGTCGTTTGAGGAGATGCAGAAACGCTGATGGGCACTTCTATGACTCAAGCAGCTAGGGATGACAAGTGTTTTCCCTTTTTCCACTTTTCTTATCCTTTCTCCTTTAAACCAAAACATTGAAGCTAACATTTTTTTTTCTAAATCTCTCTATTTGCTTTCCGTTGCATCTGTCTGGTTTAAAGAGACAACAATACACTAACAACCTTCAGGGAACAAAATCTCTCATAACTGATTCTATTTAGAGTCATTCCACCAGAAGGGGCTTTTTCATTAAGTTTACAGAAACCTCCAAGTTTGTGGATGGGAACCCCCTGTCCATCACTGTGATGGCAGCACATTCCCATCAGTTAGGAAACATTAGACTTGAATTTCCAGTCTAGAGAATATTATTTCTATTTAGAAATACATTATGAAACAAAGTCTGTTCTTTGTTTGTCATTTTGCATCTCTGCATCCTGTCTTAGGCCTGACACAGTCGTTGAGAGTAAATACCTAGGTGAAGGTTTCTTGTAGAGTTTACAAGCGGAAGTATGTCTGGCAAGGCCATGTTGTTAAATACAACTTTCGACACATCCTCCAGCTGTGTAAGCAGAAGGTTACTATGCCTACACTCATCCTCTCACCTTAAGACACACTGCAGTTCAAAGAAAGCAGGACACCATTTTCCACCTCATTCCAAAAAGCAGGTTAAGTCACAGTTTTCATGAGGTTCTGCTGCCAATTACAGCAAGATTTTAAATCATTTTTCAGCACTATTTATCCAGCTACTAACACAAAACATGCAAAAGGGACAAATTCAGATCATACAAGCAGACTTGCAACAGATTTTTCATTAAATACGTGCACACATGGAAGGGGTACTGCTAGCAGTACAGCTAGAGACACGCAACCATGTGTATGTGTGGCACTGGGAAATCTAACAAGAGGAAGCCAAGGAGCAGGAAGAGCGGGATTTAAACAGAAGATAACTCCAGCTTATCACAGTGATCCACTTAACACAAGTGCTTATCACCAAGCAGCAGTGAGGACAGCTTCCTCAGAGGCTGAGAAACAAAAAGCAGCAGGTGTGACTCATCCAAACACAACTCCATGCATAAAGCAAGCTCTTCACTGATCAAAGCAGAAGCCCNTCCTCCAGCTGTGTAAGCAGAAGGTTACTATCCCTACACTCATCCTCTCACCTTAAGACACTGCAGTTCAAAGAAAGCAGGACACCATTTTCCACCTCATTCCAAAAAGCAGGTTAAGTCACAGTTTTCATGAGGTTCTGCTGCCAATTACAGCAAGATTTTAAATCATTTTTCAGCACTATTTATCCAGCTACTAACACAAAACATGCAAAAGGGACAAATTCAGATCATACAAGCAGACTTGCAACAGATTTTTCATTAAATACGTGCACACATGGAAGGGGTACTGCTAGCAGTACAGCTAGAGACACGCAACCATGTGTATGTGTGGCACTGGGAAATCTAACAAGAGGAAGCCAAGGAGCAGGAAGAGCGGGATTTAAACAGAAGATAACTCCAGCTTATCACAGTGATCCACTTAACACAAGTGCTTATCACCAAGCAGCAGTGAGGACAGCTTCCTCAGAGGCTGAGAAACAAAAAGCAGCAGGTGTGACTCATCCAAACACAACTCCATGCATAAAGCAAGCTCTTCACTGATCAAAGCAGAAGCCCAGATTTCTAGCCTCAGCACCATTTCTACTGTCAGGTATCACGAAATAAATATATAGGCCACTCAAATTGTTTTTGTTTCCTTGCAGGAAGACAGAAGAACTTTTTCTCCTCCAGCAGAAGCTGGTTAGACCTTCAAAGCAATTTCAAAATGCTTACTGTATTTCCTTCTCTTTAAGGATTATAAAATGTCTCAAGTACTAGATTCAGTCTCATGGACCCTCAGCCCTTCTTTCTGGAATTAAGGTTCAATCCTGGCAGTCTATATAATCAAGACACATTTTTAACACAGTGGTTTTCAGCCGTGACTTATCATAAACAGTCACTTCCCCTGGTGACCAGGAACAGGACATGAGGAAACGGAATGAAGCTGCCTTAGCAGAAGTACTTACACTGGGATTAGAGACAAGGGCAAAGCAGAGCCTGTTGTGATAAGACACGGGGGTAATGCTTTTAAACTAAAAGAGGGTAGATTTAGTCTAGATATAATGAAGAAATTATTTACAGTGAGAGTGGTCGAACAGGTTGCCCAGAGAGGTGGTGAATGTCCCATCCCTAGAAACACTCAAGATCAGATTGAATGGAGCTCTGGGCATCCTGATCTAGATGGAGAGGTCCCTACTCATTGCAGGGAGGTTGGACTAGATGACCTCTAAAGGTCACTTCCAACCCAAACTATTCGATGATTCTACTGTGATTCCAAGTTCAGATTGGATATGAGGAAAAGATTCTTCACCCATAGGGTGGCTGGTCACTAGAACAGGCTCTCAAGGAAAATTACTACAGTACCAGCCTGACAGTCTTCAAAGAGCATCTGAATGATGCCTTAAATGATATGATTTAGTTTAGGTAGTCCTGCCAGGAGCAGGCAGTTGGGCTCAGTGATTGTTCTGTGAGTCAGTGAATCCTCTTCTGTCCTGCTGCACATATCCACATTTTCTATCTGGCTCCTTATGCACTTTTGAAAGGGATGCACAATTACTGTACTGTCATCTCTGAAGTTTCACAGGTCACACATCAATCCTCCTCAAAGCCATACTATTATTGAAGAATGATACTTCTCTGTTTGGTAAAGCTAGGTGTTCTCTCTCCTTCTGTTTTTTGAGAGTATAGAGTATTTGGAATCATACCTTTCATGCCTTTCTTTACTTGCTCTTAAGCAATTCAGTCTGAGTTGTGTTTTGAACATAAAAAAATTCCAGACTGAAATTCATATCATTACCTCATTTCAAAAGCTGCAAAGTTTATGGAAGTGCCTAACATAATAAAAGACACAAGCACGGATGATAAGATTGCTACATCGTACCCAGCAGCAGAATTTTTATTAAAAAATCTGAATCATTTATGGTTGTCAACCATGGTAAAAGCCATCCACATTGCTTATCCAACACCAAGGTTCAGCCAGTGTCTCCAACAGCACACGTGCCCAGGTGGACAAGAAAAGGAGATCCAAAGTACTTTTTCCCAAGTGCAAATGCCTCCACTATCATGACTGGCATGGAAGGATTCAACCTGGACTACCTAAGACCAGAGAGGAAGCTCCCTCACCTTGTGTAAATAGTGTATCATTACTAGATAAGAAGAATACAACCTCAGAATGTAATCTTTGCTTCCATTTTAAAGGGTCCTATAAAAAAAAGGCTAGATTACTCCAAAAGTATCTGTTCTACTAAAATTGAATGTAGAAATAGCTCCCATCAGGAAAGCAATATGTTAGAACACGTGACTAAGCCCCAGAACATAAAATTAGTGTTATTTCCTTATGATCAGATATAAATGTGAATCTGCTTAATGCCAAGACATTCCTGTTGCAACATTTCTAACCATCACAGCCACTGCCTTCAAAACACAGTAAAGCAAGAATGCAGGCTGAAAGTATCCTACACTGTATTTATAGTTATGCAACACTATCTTTTAGAGTTGCTACATATGTACTGCCCAACCACACACATGAAAACACATTCACTTTCTGGTGTAAAAGCACAGTATAATGTAATAGATTAGATCTAAGCATCAACAGTTTCTTAAAATATCTGGCACAAAGAGCTCAGCTTTCAATAACCAACACACGGAGAACAAGCTCCCCATTCACTGAAGAAAGTCAGCTGCAAGAAGGGTTTGCCCTCCTCAGCAAATATTTTATAAACAGGGAATTAATGTTGAATCTTAGGTCTGCCTTGAAGGAGTTCTTACTTTTAAGTCAAAGTTTAAATATCCACTAAAATACACATCCAAAAAGAACCAACTCAAAAATATTTCTGAAAAGCAAAACAACACGTACACTGCGATAATATGAACACAAGAAGACCCAGGCAAATACTGCACATTATTTGTTGTTGCTGTCCTCTAAATACAACATGAAAGCTAATTAAGTATCAGGGTGTTTACAATGAGGCAGGTACAAGCCTAATGTATGTTTTACGCTGCAGTAGCCACTAATATTAAAAAAGTCTAATAATTAAAACAAAACAATAAANGACATTTCCAACTTACTTCATGACCCACCCACAATCTTGTTCAACAGAAGAGAGCTGGGATCTCCCAGGACTCAGGATGCCCTGGCTCCACTCAACAATGAATCCCAGAGCTTGCCCTTCTCCCAGCTTTGGGAGGTGGGGTGCAGTTCTAGTCATGAGATGATCAGCTTGAGGACCCTGAACAGGACTGGGGCCTGTATGGTCATGCAGGCTGTCAACAGCCATCTAAAACCACGGGAATTTTGTTCCAGGAAAAATTTATTTGCCTCATGTCAATTTATAAAATTTCAGCTTCAGAGTTCCTACTGCTTCCTCTAGAAGAGGTCACCATGAGGTCCCACAAATACTCTCATGAATAAGACACTTTTATTAGTAATTGTCCCAACTCTTCTTTTGCTCTGTCTCAATGCTCAGCACATACTTACAGCACCCTCTGTTAGTTCTTCTATTTAAACAGGAAAGAAACAGTACCACCACATATGGGTCAGTTGGCACCCCACGCCCTTTCACGGTTGTTTTTATCACCATTCCTCTGTAAAAACTTACCCAGTAATTTGACTCTCCAAATCATTTAGCTGAGAACAAAAGTTTTGAAGGGATTCACAGGATTAAATTATCTTCTATTTCTAAGGTCTGCCATTCTCACAAAACACCCTGTCCTTTTCTGTTCATTTGATACAGCTTCGATGTATAGCAGCAACTGTTTTAATTCATGTGAATCATTTAAAATTGCAGTCCATTGATCCAAATCTCTCTATAAAACAGAAATATATTTATATATAATGATAAAGTGGGAAATATTCTAGTAGAAGAAAGAAGCCACAGTGGCGTATGCTACACAAGGGTCCAGCCCAATTTAAGAAACAAAGGGAACTAACAAACTTTTAAACTGGAAATAGTTAAAAACACAGGACTCTTCTGACCATTAATATCATATTTATGTTGGAGAGAACACTGCTGCTGCTTAGTGAGGAGGAGGTGCATCATCTTTCCAGCTGGGCATGCCACACAGCTGTTTCTGGTGCCAAGAGGGAGGGCTGTGTGTCTGGGCCTTTCCTGTGTGGTGTGCGTAGAGCTGATCAGCACGAGCACCATGACCACGACACTTCCCAGAAAAGCAGGCAATGAGTGCAATCATTTTTCTGGAAACTACATAGCCTGCCTCCAGATAAGATCTTTCCAAGACAGCAGGCATGCTCCTAAAACATTTGCTGGTAAGTACACCATAAACGCAAACTGACAAAGTCTCCTAGGAAGAGACAAATCTGGACAAGGCAGTGAGACTTCTGCTGTCTGAAAACCAAATTTTTTTCCACTCTGTTACACATCAGCAGCACTGAAGGGTTAAATTCTGACTTAAATCTCCAGGTTTAAGAGATCAAACTCTGGACTTTTTTTGTTTTAAACACTCCACCTTCCCATTTGCCATGCCTCACTCAGTTCTCTCTCATTTACCAATCCACTCAACTAAACCACGCATCTCTCTTCTCCTCTCATCCTGCATGCTATTTTCCTGTACTTACATAGAAAATTTTTTAAGTGTCAGTACATTTTTGAGAACCACTTGCATTAAAAAAATCCTACGGGACTATCTGTGGTGCAGTAACAAACACAGCCACACAACCGGTCACAGTCCTCGCTTCAGGCAAGCACAGTCCAGGATGTCTGGAACAAATCTGATTGTACACATTGTACTGTTTTTTCCAGCACAGTGTGATATTCAAAATAATTATTCTGGACAGTGAAGCCAAACCAACTACCATGAGCTTAAAAATACACACAGAGACTTCTGCAGCCACAAGCTGCAGGTGAGACCAGCTACGAGAAGCAGAGCAGTCTTATGTATTTGTTAGATGTACATGTTACATCCTCAACAGCCAAAAGAGTTCCACTTCGCTGAGCTGGCCACAAAACCAGGCTGGCACAGGAGGATATGCGATATCCAGCCTTAACACAGAAATTAAAAGCACAGTGTAAGGAGCAGTAACTAGCAGAAAAGACAGCAGTGACTGGTAGAAAGTCACTGATTGGACTTGTATTAAAAGCTAGCTACACAGGAGGATGTGAAACTTTAGCTTTTTCAAAAAAAAAAAAAAGGAAAGCGCAGCAGACTAAAAGCAAAGATAAGCTCAAGTAGGCAAGACATTTAACAAGGACTTTTTTGAGGGGAAGGCAAAAAATCCAGAATTTGTTAAAACAGATTTGCAAAAACATTTTCCCCTGTAAATATGAAGCATTCTGACACTAATTTTTCCCCTCTACTTTATTCTGACACAATTTAAAACTTTATACAGTCCTAGGAGTCTGTACCTCTTTATGCCTTAGAAGAACTTTTGCTGAAAAGGTCTTCACCTAACACTTGTAGAAAAATAAAGAAAGGGAAAGGCTGGGAACTGTGAAGAAGAAATATTTCCTTAAAAGACAAGCAAAAAACCAGCTACAATAAATGGTGAAGAAAAGGGCATGGTAGCAAAACATCAGAGAAAATAAATGTTCGCTGAGTTAAAAGAGGGTAAGTTTGAGGCTGAATTTTCACAGACTATCCAGAAAAGAGGCCTGGGAGCCACAGGCTCTAATTTTCCACCTGCGAACACATTCATTCCCACACTTTGCAGGTGCAGCCAACCCATTCCAAACACTGTTTCCTTTCACAGGAAAGCTGCACAGCACGTTNTCAAAGGCGCACCAAAACACGAATATCCCAGACTGTCTAAGCCTGGGTGGCCACCCAGGGCTCTGAGGACTCATCCAGCTTGCATGCAGTTCCAGAGCTGCTCCCTTGCCTGGGCTACATGAGCCCAAATTCCTGCAGCTGGAAGGAAGGGAACAGAAAAGAAAAAAAAAAAAAA
>VYZQ01039393.1:28038-53139 GCA_013400655.1 Mystacornis crossleyi
TATTTTGGACAGTGAAGCCAAACCAACTACCATGAGCTTAAAAATACACACAGAGACTTCTGCAGCCACAAGCTGCAGGTGAGACCAGCTACGAGAAGCAGAGCAGTCTTATGTATTTGTTAGATGTACATGTTACATCCTCAACAGCCAAAAGAGTTCCACTTCGCTGAGCTGGCCACAAAACCAGGCTGGCACAGGAGGATATGCGATATCCAGCCTTAACACAGAAATTAAAAGCACAGTGTAAGGAGCAGTAACTAGCAGAAAAGACAGCAGTGACTGGTAGAAAGTCACTGATTGGACTTGTATTAAAAGCTAGCTACACAGGAGGATGTGAAACTTTAGCTTTTTCAAAAAAAAAAAAGAGGAAAGCGCAGCAGACTAAAAGCAAAGATAAGCTCAAGTAGGCAAGACATTTAACAAGGACTTTTTTGAGGGGAAGGCAAAAAATCCAGAATTTGTTAAAACAGATTTGCAAAAACATTTTCCCCTGTAAATATGAAGCATTCTGACACTAATTTTTCCCCTCTACTTTATTCTGACACAATTTAAAACTTTATACAGTCCTAGGAGTCTGTACCTCTTTATGCCTTAGAAGAACTTTTGCTGAAAAGGTCTTCACCTAACACTTGTAGAAAAATAAAGAAAGGGAAAGGCTGGGAACTGTGAAGAAGAAATATTTCCTTAAAAGACAAGCAAAAAACCAGCTACAATAAATGGTGAAGAAAAGGGCATGGTAGCAAAACATCAGAGAAAATAAATGTTCGCTGAGTTAAAAGAGGGTAAGTTTGAGGCTGAATTTTCACAGACTATCCAGAAAAGAGGCCTGGGAGCCACAGGCTCTAATTTTCCACCTGCGAACACATTCATTCCCACACTTTGCAGGTGCAGCCAACCCATTCCAAACACTGTTTCCTTTCACAGGAAAGCTGCACAGCACGTTCTCCTGGGGAAATGCAGAGCTGACAGCTGAACTTGGGGCACAAGCCCAGTGCAGCACAGTGCAGATGCTGGAACATGTCCCTCCCTACCGAGTCGTGCATGACAGACCTACCATGCAGAGCACCACGGGGACCCAGCTCCACGGGGGCACCCACACTAGGAACTGCTCTCACTTCCCAGGATTATCTCCCAGTCTGCAACAGCACAAAAGCCACAGGATATCACTGAGTACAGAGCACCTAGTAAGATACTGAAAACTTCTTCCAGGAAAGAAGAAAGAAAATCAGACCAAAGCACACTTTTATCCCTTCACAGGAGGCACAGCAGTATCACGCGCTAAGAAACAGCTCCTGTGGGGAGCAAAATGTGACTTCAGTTTTCCCTTAGAACTGTGGGAAGGGGGCAAAAGAAAAAGGCCCTGGATTGTCTGATAATTGTGCAGAAAGCAGCATCGCACCCACATTTTCAGAAAGCCACAAGAGTGTGTGGGTTCTCTGTTTTTGGAACAAGAGCACAGTGAAAGCAAGCCTGTTTACTTTAGACACTGTACAAAGACTTTTTTTTTTTTTTAAATAAATGCTTGAAAGGATGCCTCCTCTCTGAGGAGTTAGCAGAATATAAAAGGCAGATTTATATGTCTAATCTATGCAAATATCTACTCTACAGGGCATCACAAGGACTGCTTTTTATCAGACAGTATGCAGATCCCAGGTGCTTTAAATATGCCAAAAGCATGCGCAGCATATCCATCTGCGATGGCTGCTCACTGAGAACAGCTGGATGACTAAAAAGAGGTTGTCTAAGTAGCCTTCCATGAAAAATGCTTTTTGCTAATGTGCCAATCCCCATACTCCCACCCAAATTACTCCTGCTGTAACTGCCATTGAGTCTGAAGAGGGTTTTTTGTTGTTGTTTGTTTGTTTTGTTTTTTTAATTCTGTTTATCACAAATTCTTCTAGAAATGTTCAAATTGTAGCAATAATAACATGGTGAAAACGCCTATAGGAATTATTATGGAGTTTTAATTAATCTGTGGAAATGGAAAACATCTGTGGGACAGGGCACCAGTAGAGTGTCATGACCAGTGGCCAGGGAGATGCTGGAGTCACTGAGATTTTGGAGGAGACAGGATTAAAATCAGGGAATATATACAGATGGGAACCTCAACTCAAGAGAAAAGAAACAGAGTAGAAAGAATAGGGAAATAAGAGGGTAGGAAATAACCTTCCTAGGAGAAGGCTGAATGCCAAGAGTACAGTGTTATTGCACTGAAACTAAGGCATAGCAATAATATTTATGTCATGGCCAATACCAGAAAGAAAAGAAAGGTACTCTACAACTGGTGTCTGTTTTTTGTGTATTTCCCTGGGACATTCTTGGGAAGCATCCATCACAGGTCAGGAAACATGACTACCCTGAGTAGCCCCAGCATTTGCATTCAAAACCACAAACTGAACAAGACTGACCATGTCCTGCAGGTGCTTCTTACCCTGTGCTGGTGATTAACTTCATCCAAAGAGAAAAACTCCACACCACTAATACTTTCATCTTTAAGCAAGTGTCAGTTTTGTAGCAAAGAAGGAAAGAACTGCAAGCCAGAGTCAGATCTGACCTACTAAAACAATTTATGTGCTCCCCAGTGTATTCTCTGCCTCATCTTTTCTTGCGCGTCTCAGGGGTTGGCTTCAAATGGCTTATGAGCTAAATAAACTGCTCTGACAGTCTTGTCTTTTCATTTTCTTTACCACAGGCTCTCTCTCATATTATCAGAAACACCGCTCACAAATTAACTACGGGCATCCCACACGAAGACACGGCAATACTTGTGTTCATACAACAGGTGCCTGCAGCTCCACAGCTCCTCAATAACCAGTTACACGGCCAGCCCAGGTAACCCATTCACTCACTCAGCACCCATCCACAACTTGGAATTATGAGGTCATTTGGGCACAAACTGAAATTCAAGGCATGCCTTCTAAACATAAACCCCCTTCTTTATTACAAGGGTGACTGAACACCGGAACAGATTTCCCAGTGGGTGTGGAGTGTCTCCCTCCATGAATATATTCCATACCCAAAGGGAAATAGTCCTAGAGCAATCTCCTCAAGTTGACCTTGCTCTGAGCAGACAGTCTCCAGAGATACCTTCCAACATCAGCCATTCTGCAAGTGCTGCTTGCACTTCACCTCAGTAAATCATCTGACCCTCCCACACTGTGACACCCTGCGAGGGGCAGCACTGACTCCTCACTACACTGCTATTCCACTCCTCTCCCAGCACCTCACACGTGGGCAGGTTTCCATCGAGTCTGTCCAGCACTGGGGGGGACAGTGCTCAGAGCAGTGTTACTCACCCTTACTTCTGGCACACTTGGTTTGTCAGTACAGGAGGTAACCAGAGAAACCACGAAGAGCTCCTGACCACTACCAACAGCTGCAGGCAGTTAAAATCCAGGGGCCTGGAGGCATAATTAGCTTTTTCTACTTTCAGCAGTAATGATAAGATGTAAAGGAGTTATAATTTTATAAATACTGTCCTGTTGGTCCCAACCACCAAACAACAAGCAAGCACAAAATGGTTCACATACTGTTTTGAAGAATCAGATGATCTTTCAAATAAAATTATTAAGGAATACCACCTCAGAGCCAGTGACCAACACCCTAAGTAATGCTCCTCTCAACCAACAGAGCCTGAAAGACTTGGATCATTTTCCTTTTTTTGCGATGACAGCATGTGAGGCACAGGAGGTTGCAGTCACTGGATGCAGGAAGGAATATTCAATTTGGCGACAAATTTCTCAAAACCAACTATCAAGTCTATAATCCTACAGATCAGAGGCAGAGTAAACTAGCTCAGGAAACCAACTCCCTAGTTTTTGAATACTTGTGCATTATGTCAGTGTTTGCTGAAGCATTCTCAAAAGACTTCATCATCTTCAAGGAATATTAATCAACCCTGGAAATCCTGGAGTCTACAATTAACTAAAAGCTTAGGCTGAGAGATGGGTTTCACCTCCAGCTCCAAACACAAGCCAGGCAAGCTCAGGGCTGGAGATGTTTCCACTTAGAGAAGGTTACAAAGGTGACAGGTTCACTGCTGGCAGTACTGTCACCACCTCTGCAGCTTTGGCCTTTGCTGATGGTTGTGTTTTGGGGTTGGGTTTGTTTGCGGTGCTTCTGCAGCCTCCCAGGAGCGGATGAAGTGTCTCATCATAAGTTCTGCATTTCAGACAGATTTGTCATTTGTACCTAAATATAAGTCAAATACATAGGCACTGAGTGGGCGAGTCCAGCACCTACCTCAGCATCACATGTAATCGTATCATGATCAAGTCTAATCCTAGAAGCAGCCAGTATCAAAATAAAAACAAATGTTTAATCATTTTACCAAGAGCAAACAAAGCCAAAAAACCCCTTACAAGCCCACATCCATCTGTCCATCTAATCAGGTTTTAAACAAAGCCTTTCTTTGCCATTTGTTTCAGAAGAATCCTCCAGGGCTCCACCACTGCTTCAAACATGAATCTACCTGTCGCACAGTTGAAGGTTTGCTGCCATCACACCATCTACAGTGCAGCAATTCCACTCCATGAAACAAACAAACAAATCTTAACAGGCTATTCTGTATCTGAAATCCTCTAGGAAACTGCTGCCTTTGCTACACACGTTTAAAGAAACATAAAAGGCACTTATAAGACTCTGCAGCTTATGCTATCAATCACTTCAGAAAGAAAAACAATTCAGCAGCCACTCCAATTGAGAGTGCTGAGAAGTTCAATTGTCACTGAAATGCTTTGTTATTACCAGCCTGGGCAGAATGAGCAAATATACCTCTGCAGGTGAGCTATGAATGAGCAATCAGCACTGCAGGCTGCAGCTTGAAGAGATAATAGCATCCAAGTAGCTACAATGCTTCCTTGCACACAACTAGGCCAGGATTGGGCTGACAAATTGAGCAACACGACATTTCAGACATTCCGTCTGCACGTTAAAATAATTCTGAAGGAAAAGGCACCGAGGCTTTGCTCTCCCAGCGCATGCAAGGCAGGAACACACAGATACAGACAAGCATCAATGTTTGGTCTGTTCTCAGAGAAACTGAAGTTTTATGATGCTTTTATCCCACTCTTCCGCAAGAATTCAGCATATACAGTAGTCAAGGGATGGCTTGACAGCTGCCATTTCAAAAAACAACTTTTTCACATCCTACCAACATCAACTCTCCAGTTCAGTGTCAAATAAAGATCCTTCAAAATACACAATCTGCAATATAAAAATTGCTTCACATCTTGCATGCCTTCTAGAATTAAGGCCACTCTTTCTGCATTATTTATATATCTTTCCTTAGCTATTATGACCATGTGGTGAATTCCAGGTTTTCAGCAACAGAAGGTTTTTTTCAGTGGCAAGGCTTCTGCCACCCTGAAGACTTCACCTACTTATTACAGGCTTTACCTTTAGTTGTGCTGATACAGCTTTGCTCTAGACTAGATAAATGAAATAATTCTGGTTAAAAAGAAAACAATTCCACCCCTTTTTAGGTGAGGTGGGCTTTTCTCCCCTCACTTTCTTTTTTTGTATTATTAAATTTCAATATAGCACAGATGTGCAAAAACCACACAGTGATGTGGTTTACAAAAATAGCCCCTCAAAACAGTTGTATTGTTACAACTGCAGCACAGGGCTCTGAATAAAAGAGTAATTCCCACTGAAGTTGTTTGCAAAGGTACGCCCTGATCATAATTAAAGGACTAATGCCCTCTTAACAGTTTTAATCTTTTTGTGAAGCATAAGGGAAAATCAGGAGTGGGATGAGCAAAACCTGGGAAAAAAAAGCCAAAGTTAACTTTCACCAAAGCACACGTAGGCTTAAGAATAAGAAACTAAACTTCTATATACAGGTCCTTTGTCTGTGGCTTTCTTTTCATCAGTAGAAAGTTACAGAAGAAAAACCACGGTCACCATAGTCCTTTTTAAAATTTATGTCAGATTTTTAAACATATAACTATTACTCCCATTTTTTCCCTGCAGTTGGTCACACACAGTCATTCAGTGAGACAGCTTTTTTTGTTTCTTCTTCCCAAGGAGACATAATCAAATGGTGACTTCTTCCATTTTTTCCCATTTGGGCAATCATCAGGAAAGGAAATAACCAGAGGATACCTGGGCAAATACAGAATGCCAGAAACAGAGCACCTCTGTCTCTCAGCTGCTCTATTACAGTCCCATTCTCTCCCAGCTCTATCACAATACTGTGAAGAGAGGGAAGCACATACCTTGTTACCTCCTGCTGCAGTCGGGAAACACTGGGCACATAGAACATAACCCCAAAGAAAAGCAAAGGCTCATTGGCAAATTTGTCCAGCTGCTTCTTCAGAGGCTTTTCCAGTTCAACCCAGCGATCTTGCTGGCTCTTGCTGAGAAACCAAAGGCCGAAGTAGTGAGTCTAGATAAAGAAACAAATTAGTGTCAGTTTACCTTTGCCAGCTAGATCACTCACACAATGTCACAAATGCCCGTAAGAACAGATGGCATTGTGTACATTTTTCCATATGCAAAATCATAGCAATTTGGTTTTTACTGCCCTTTTTTGTAGGGCAATTTTGAAAACTGACAAATAAATATTGCAATATACTTCATGGAGCACTATCTGCCTCCTACCATCTCTCCCAAATGCATGTTGAAGAGCTCTATCTGACACTGTGGCACAGGTGACATAAATGATTTACAGAAAGTGTCTGAGTCTTCGCTTTCTTAAGCGACACCTGTGCTTTGTGAACAGACAGCAAGCACTAAGTCTGAATTAAAGTGCAAAGGCTTAATGAGACTTTGGATCAGGAGCACTGCACACAAAGGACAAGGACTCTTCCAACTAGAAAAATAAAGAATGCAAACCCACATGCATGTCAAAATATATCTACCAATACCAGAACCATTAACCCAACGCAGAATGTGTTTACTTTTTTTTTCTAATGCACTTACAAGGTTTTATGACGGACAAGTATACACTTAGAATGGGCATGTTACACACAAGTTGTTTGCTCTAGGCTCCACAGGTTGGGAACCTCAGATGTTTCCTGCCCAGTGCAAATCTCAAGGGCTGTAGTAGCTACTGTATGACCCACGTGGGACTGCTGCTAGTGAAGAGGAATTAACACAGAACAGTGCTCAGAACTACAGCTTCAAATACTACAAATTGGCAATAAGGCAGCTGAAGGAATAGCCAACCCAGCATGATATCAAGTACTATGACTACAGATCTGAAGAAAAACTGGAAAACATTGTAGCAGACAAATTGCAGATGATAAACTTTGCAAAACCCACCATGAACAGCCTGTTTCATGCTGGTAAGGAGGTTTCTATAAAAACCATTGCACACACCATGACTTAGCACACAACAACACAAGGACAAGTAACACAATACCAAAAATTTTAAATATTTACAAATGGCAACAAACCAGCAGGGGAACCACTGCTCCAACTACTTTATAGCTGAGGGCATGCAAGAGACAACCATGCAAAACTCTGAATGGGAGCACAGGTGTACTTACTTTAGGGTCTCATTATATTCATAATTTCAACTTTGGACAACATCCAGACTAGCATTTAACTAAGGTGATAACTAATTGAACTTGATTCCTCAATTAAGCCTGACAAACAGCTTGAGCACTGCTCAGTCTAGAACAGTGAAGCAAACTTGTTCTTTTGTAGTATTTCCCCCTAGAAATTAAAGGTATAGTCAATAAATCGATCCATCAATCTATCTAGGGCACAAATAAATCAAGTAGTTAGCATCTCCCACAGGATAAACTTCAAACAAAACTAACCTCATACATGTTCCCTGACATATGTCTACCCTCCCTTTGTAGTCACCATTGGATAAGAAGTTCTTTCTGATGAGCTCAACCATGGTAGTAATTAGATTAAAATGAAGGTGGGAGGGACAGTGGAGGCAGCAGAGAAAAGGAATTATTGTGAAGGCAGAAAAAAGCAGTAATTTTACCACTGCTTAAGGGAAATCCTTTAACACACTTGGAAATCACTGCAGGGCAGCTCATCCTCAGCAAGAAACAGCACAGAGATGCGAAAACAGAGCTTCCATATTACTTGAAAAAGTAAACATTCACAACACCTAGAACCCAAATTCAAAGTGTGAAGTACTTTTAAAACATCTAGCAACTAGGAAGATTCAGTCCCTGAAGTCTAAAAGAGTTATTCAAGGAATTCATGTATTGCAATTAAACAGCTCAAATGAGCACAGTTCCTCTCCTTTGAGTGGGGGCTGGGGGACAACACAAGTTGAGCCTTGCTACAGTAGAAAGGCTCTTCAAGTACTGAATCCAGAATCAATTCCAAGGAACAGGAAGTAAATGAAATGCAGTGTTGAAGCTTCTAGACTACAGCCGGTACAGCGGAGCAAACACAGCAGCATGCATTTTGCACAACTAAAAGACAACTGTTTTCCTGGAAAGCAGCCTGGAGAGGATCAGGCTATTGGAGATGAAGCACAGAAACTGATTGCAGAGCGGAGCTCATGTCACAAATTCAGGCACTTTGGAGAGACAACCCACAGAGTTATCTGAACATCAGCACCCTGTCACCAGCAACTTTACTTCTTGAAAATGTCAGTGTTTTTTAAGAACCCACAGCGGAGAAGGACTTCTGTAGCACTACTGTGAATGCCTGGAGAGACTCTCTCCCTTAGGAACATCAGTAATCCCCAAAAAGGAACAGAAGAATGTGGGACTGGAAACAGCTGGACCATCAAGCTCAGCATGCTATGAGCAGGCATTTGGCTCTCCAGAAGGCCTTACAGAATGCGAGTCATGCCACACTCTCCAGTCCACAAAGCACCCCAAAAATTAGTTGAGGGAATAAAAAAATTGGGATCTTCTACCTATAAGCAGCTGATTGAAAACTTTTGATTCCAAAAGCTGTTCTGTTTGTCCATCTGTACACAGTGAACCACTGACTTTGCTCTGATTTCCACGGAATCAGTATCTACACCTACAGCTGTCAGGCTCAAAGTAACACATATTACTCTTGAGGTTTTAAAATATGTCTTACCTACCACACATGACTTCATATGTGGTACGAGGAAATTGGTTTACACCTCTCCAGAAGCTATGGTCCTCTGCTAAAGCAGCAAGCAAGAACCAGAGCGCCTGCGTGCCCCAATGAAAAGGTGATTCTCAAAATACGGTGAGTGAGAACACTGGACATACAAAAACTGCACTGGGAAGTCTTAAAATAGATGACATTATAGCTGCCAGTTCAGGAGGCAATGAATTTGTTTTGGACTTGGCCTCAGCTCTGCTCCCAAGTCCAGAACTTCCCCGGCCTTTACGTTGGGCCGAACAAGTAGAATTGTCAACAAGAAGAGATGACAGAAAACTACTAAACCACCAAATGTCATTCTAAAAGATTCATCAAGCCCAGCTCAGTGTTTATTAAAGCATCTGGTTAAGCAGCCAACTAAATATTTATCCTTGAGAAAGAGACGGAGTTCCAGCTTCTCCAGGCAAAAGCCGTTAATTTCTGCTATTCCAGGGCACTTGAACAGAGGGGAAGGTGCCATTTACAGCAGCCAATTATTCACTGCAGGTCTCTTGTCCAAGCACGGCCTGAACCCCACCTCAGCCTCGCTGGCAAGACGAGTCAGACCAAGCCACACTTTGAGGCAACTTGGCTGCCAAACCCCAGGTTTCAGTTGTGCCCCAAAAGGAAGGGGCACCTTCTGAGGCACAGAAGTAAAGGTCAAAACAGCAGCAAAAGGCCACCTCTGCACAGTGGTCAGCATCTGCCTGTGGTGCTCAGCTCATCATCCTCCTGTTTTGGTTTGGGGCTTATTGGAACACAGTGATGGACATACCATTGTGAAATCCAGCTCACAAGAATAATTTTGGTTGGAAAGAACCTTCTTGCCTTCTCCCCCACTTACAATGCATCAGAACATACCACCTTTAAACATTTTAGCATTTTAGAAAATGAATTAAAAAGAACAAAAAGGAGAAGGGAACATGAAGACACAACAGATTTGTACAGATTATTCTGCTATTTCAAGCAGGGTCAATTAGTCTGGAAATGGAATGGGAAAATGCCATTATATTGGGGAAAACAATCCTTTTTATAATCTATGCACATACATACAAGATTATAAAATTACATTTTTGACCTTGTCTTTCCTCTCCCTTCCTCCCCTCTTCTTGTCTTTACCTTTTAAATAATGCTGGCATAAGAGCTCATTTTATTGGAACCAGTAACTGTACCAGTGGAAGACCTGATGCTTAGTCAAGAGCTTTGCTGAAAAGGATAAAAACAGATTTTACAGTAGTTACATGGCTCCACTTTCTACTGACCTATTCCTGAACCCTGACTCAGTCAGGCAGAGAGTTGCATTCCCCAGAGATCAAATGGAAATATGCATAATCCATCAGATACTGTTTTTCAGTCACATGTGTGGTATGATCGACAGTCCTTCGCAGCAAGGCATGATGTCAAACAATTTTGCTTTTTAGCAGGAAGGGTTTTTTGTTTATTTCTAAGAAATTAGATTGAGTGAGACATGGATGCGTTCCTAACTCGAAGGTAAAAGTTGTGGTACACCTGGGATTTATTTAAACATAAAACCAAACTGAGGTATTACCTGAGACTGAATGAAGGAGACAAACATGATTTTGGCACTGTTTTGTTAGCATGGGACTTAATGAAGGTTGGCTTATCCTTACTTGTACATCACAGTTTGCAAATCAGGATTTCTAAGAAAAGGCATATTCCATCTGAAGTTTTTGCTGCATTCAGGGAATTTAAAAAGTTTCTCTCCAATATGAATGGTTGCAAGGATTTTTGCCTCAGTATACTTAACAGGCTTCTCTACTCAGCTATCCAGTTGCACACATCTTGTAGAAATTTGAGCTTTGTGAAAATATTTTTGACCCTTCTGTAGAATTTGTCTGGACAGTGAGCTCAAAAACTATGGTAAACCTAGAGAGGAAAGGGGACAGCAAATTATTGATGACAAAAGTCATCAAATTATTTCATAATCCTTATAAACTCTGGCAGAAAGACTACAGGGGCGGAAGAAGAATTGAATTTGGGGTCTGAAAGAAAGAACAGCACCAGGCACCTCCAAGCTTGCTAGCTCCAATTATTCCTTATCCAAGGAGCAGAGGAGGATACAGGGAGACCCTCTCAGAGTTGAAAGAGGTAGGTAATTCTCTCCTAAAAAAAAAAAAAAAACCCAAAACCAAAACACCCACTTCTGTCAAAAAATGCTGTACTGTTGAAATCTGAACTTTACAAAACCAGTTCAACGTTGCCAAAACCGTGTTTAGAAAAAAAAAAGCAGGGAGGGTGATGAAAGAAGGGGAATGCGTTCCAACAACATCAAAGCATTCTCTTCTATGTTGTTAAAATATTTTTTTATCTTGAAACACAAACTTTTTGTGCTGACATATTTCTTTTTGCATGACAGAAATAATTTTGAAAATGAAAAAAACCCAAAGCAATAGAAAACCCCCATGAAACTGAACACTGACCAAAACAGTTTCCTTTGCTACTCTACTGTCTAATTTAATTTCTCTGGAAAATTTTGAAACTTCAGGCTTTGTTCCAAAGTGAAACAAAACAGTCTGAAATCACAGACTGTGGAAAAGAACACTAACCCGCTGACAGAGCTATTGTTTGCAAATGCAGGTGGACCTCCAGAGAGAATCAGGAGGCCCCAGACTTCTGCTGCACCAACCCGATAAGCCCACAAGGAACACGAGGAGAATCACTTCATTCATTTCACTGCTTTCTCCATTGGAAGCAAAGACAGAAGTTAAGGTCTTCCCTAATGACACCCTAGGGCATCATCAATGGGAAAAAAAAAGTGAAAAATTATTTACTGATAAAGCTTGATCTCTAGAAGCAAAGGGGTGGGGGAGGGGGGACAGAGATGATTCTACTAAAATTCATAGGAAAAAAAAACCCAAACAAAAAACCACCCAAGCATGTAAAATCACTATGCAATATTCTCTCTGCCCTATTCCTGCCTGCACATTCTCCAGCCTATTCTGGAGACACACCAAAAAAAGTGAGATTCTTCTCCCATTCTTTATCACTATGGATGGATAGAAGAGAATTTCTGTTTCGTTTTCAGATATTGTAGTTATTTGTATGCTACCTTCCAGCTGCCCTCACTACCAAGGCCATGGGCCAACTGAATAAGACACTGCAAGATTTTTAATTTCCCAATTGTGCTTACAGAAAGCATCAGCCAGGACAGCCAGATGATAACTCAGCAACTTCCAGGCAATAGTTTTCCACTTATGATTTGGAAAAGTCTTGAAGCATGTAGGATACAAATAGGGAGCCCACAGAAGGTAAGAAAAGTCAGTCAGTTCATTTGTGCCATGCACACTGGAGAGGTATTTCTAAAAAAAGGATTCAGCACTTAAACGCTTAACTCTACAGCAAGAAGTAGAAAATAAAGGATTTCAGTCTTGAATAAAGACTGGTTTCTTCAACCTTTCCAGAAGCTTCGGAAAAGTAAAAGAAACCTTTCAAGATTTCAGATGTGAAATATTAAACAAAACATAAGGAAGAAAAAACCCACCATCCTTCAGTTGTTACTTAGTTAAACACAACTGTTAGTTGTTACTGCTAATAACACCACTTGCTTACTTCAGTTTTATAGTGACAAGAATATTTATATGAAGGTGGATGTTTAAAAGTCAGTGGTCTCCTTCCCACTGGCACAACTCAGCCATCAGTGCTGGTGAAAGCAAGGTTACATTCAGAAAAAAGTTACTGTAACTTGTCCTTTGGCATCCCAGCTCAAAAAGTAACTCTCGTGGCTTTTTAAGAAAAGAAACTTCATGTTACAAAGAGCTCTCAAAGCTACGATGGATGAGCAACAGCCCAAAGCCCTGAGTGCCGCTCCGCCGTCAGTTTTCACGCAATCACAGTACGTTTGTCCGAGCTCCAGCTGCTGATCGTATCTGGCCAGCCCTGAGAACAGCATGACTCAAACGCACAGACTGCCTGAGCTAAAAATGTGTCCAATTATCCAGTGACAGATGGCCTTTCCCGGGCTACCCTTACCTCGCGCAATTCCAGCCTCTGAGCGACAGCTTCCAGGCACTCCTGCCCCGTGCTCTCCACGGACAGGGTGCACTCGATCACGTTGCTGTCCAGCAGACGGATCCTGGTCACAAAGCAGTTCTTGCTCAGGACGTTGTAGCGCCTGGTCCGCCGCAGTTTCAGCCCGAAAGGCATGGCTGAAGGCCGGGAGGGCCGCCCCCTCCCCGGGCTCTTGCCACAGCTATCAGCACACTTGTCGACTCGCCCCGGAGGCTTCTTCAGCGGGCACCACTCTCCTCCAGAAATGGAGGTAGCTGTCCATTCCTGGGGCAAGCTCCAAGGGATTCCTGCAAAATACGTAAAAGTAAGTAGACTGAAGTGTGAAACAAGATGTTCCTAAAGTTCAGTGGGAAAGAAAAAAAGTTTAAGAGTCACATTTAAAACCATAAAATAAACACCTCCACATGCAGGATTGCCAGGCACTTACTACATATCCCAAATGAACACCTCATACGACAAATCTTCCAAAATACTGTTTTGGCGCTGAATTTAAAGCACGGATTTAATTGCAAAGCCGTTCTTTGAGAAGCTCAGTACAAACAGCAACTCTACAGGGCACTCATCCAGAGGTGCTAACTCTCCCACCATTACCCCCACCACAGGGGTCTATAACATAATCTTCAAGTTTTCATGCCCTCGGGCCAGCTTTGAAAACTAGTTTAAAAAGCTAAGGAATAGAGGCATTGAAAAGAGGTGCGATCTTGAAAGAAGAAAGGCTGGCTGCAGTCAGCAGGAAATGCGGGCACTCAGCACCTCCGAAAAAATCAAACCTTAAATATGCATGTGAAAAGCAAGAAGCATCTGAGCCATTTCAGAGGAGCCTCCTCTGAGGCAATCCCTCGCATTTTGCTGGCTGCCAGTTCCGAAGAGATTCTCCATTTCACCCTTTTAGGTGGAATGAGTAACTGCAGGAACGCGGCTGCCAGAGACGAGGGCAACACCGAGTGGGAGGAAGAGAGCACATATTATAGACATCGTTTCTAACTAGTACTCCTAAAATTTATCAGGGACATATGCAACTGCTGAGCCAAAACACAAAGTAGGCAGAAGAACTAGAGATACAGAAATAATGACATTTAAGAAGTTATGATCCTCACCTGCACGAACCACTTATTTTAAAGCAAAACAAACCAAAAAAGTTTAGTTAAGAGCAGGTTCAAGCTAAACTAAAACAAAGCATTTGTACTGACATAACCAGCTCTAAAATGCAACTTTCCATGGGCTGAGAGGAATGAAGCAAATAGCAAATTACTTGCTACCAAGTCTTCCTGGTTTTGTTTGAATATTCTGGAGCAAAAAATGGAAGAACACTAATGGTGGCATTAAACAGTCCATTTCTCTTAACCAGTAGTACTGCAAATGAAAAACTAGATCCCATTTCCTTACTTCTTAAGAGAAGCTAGGGAAGGCACTGCCAGTAGAGTATGCATCATTTGGATGCATCAGCTGAGTGTGACATTTCAAACAGTACAGTGCCCACACGTATCCCTTAGCACAGAACTGCGTGAATCAGTTATTTTCACTTTTTACTGGATATAGTTGCTATGGGGATTATTAAAAGCTGCCCGATTGACTACAGTGGTTATCATTGCATTAGAAAAATAACTACCGTATTTTTCATGAAGTGTATTTTCCAAAGCCAGTATAACTTGCCATTTATCAGGGAGTTAGTGCAACACAAAAAACACAAATCAAAAAAACCCCACACAAACAGAAAACCACTGGTTAGGTGTGTGACTAGCCTGGTAGTCTACCAGCATCACCAGAGAAAAGCCTAGAGACTGAGAAGGAGCACTGCTACTTGACTGAAATGCAAACAAACCTATCACATTAGCTGCTGTGGTTTAATCTCCCATTTTTAGCTTTCATGGGTGCAGACATAATGTATTATTTTCACTTAATTGCATGAGAGAGCTGTTATACCTTGCATCGCTGTAACATCAGAAGCCATCAAAGACACATAAATACATCCTCACAACAATCTGATGAGGCAGGGACATGTTACCCGTGACTCCCAGAAAAGGAACTGAAACATTCACCAGCTTGTCCAGCATTGCTCAGGAGAACGGTTGCAGACCTCGTACAAACCATGCAGGACAGGCTGCTGCTTTAACCCCTGGCCAACTACTTGCCAACTGCCTTGCTGACCAACCTATCTGAAACTACTGCCTGAATTTGAAAAGTGGGAAGAATGGAAGGAAATTACAGAGAGGGAAGGGCGTGGAGGACTACATCTTATCACAAACAGCATTTTTGTTCAGTCTCTGGGTTCGCAGATTATTTTAAGTTGGATATGTGGAGAGTTTTAGCTAGTCTATTCAATTTCAAAAAAGACTTTTATCTTTCATTACTGTTAGCTGCACACATTTCCTTGCAGAGCATGAGCTACTCTCTGTACAGTAATTGTATAGTTAGCAGGAGCCTAAGGATTAAATCAACTTTAGTTAAAAAACCCCAAGTGTTTGGCTTTGCTGTCTAGGCACACTGAACACTACAGCTACAGCTGGACAAGCCATCCCAGAAGGTGTGTGTGCAAAGATGCTATTCTGGAATGAACACACCCAGCTCCTGTACACCAGAACTCTCAACATGGACGGGATATTAACTGCTCCAAGTTATATCATACACTCAGGTAAACAAGGCCAGTATTTTCCCCGCTTTTCAAAAGCAGTAAAGTAACGGGAGTTTTCCCTCAATTCTGCTGAGGGCAATCAGCCAGCACCATTTTCTCAAGGTGCAGATGTACAAATGTGTTAATAGATGCACTTTGTGTGTAATACAGATTGGGTTATTCTTTCATTTAACTTAAATATATATGAATGCCCAATGACATCTCTCTCACATGAAAAGTCACATTCTCATGTGTATCAATTGCTCTTAACTAGTTTTCAGTTAAAGAATTAATTGGGATGGCAAGGCTGGAAACACTTAAAAACAGCTCAGATTTGCCCAGCTTGTAAAAACTATTAATTCTCAAATCAATGCAGGTGTCTAACTTTTCTGTTTACACATATTCTGGATGTCTGACCAACTTCTTACTGAGTTTTCTGGTATGATTACTAAATAAGATCTCAAAGACCAGTCACAAGCACCTAAAGGTAAACTAGGTTCTTCGATGTTTGCAACATCTTAAAAGCATCAGGAGCATTCATTTTTCTCATGGTTATTTTGCAGACGACTGAAAAAAAGATACCAGTGAGAGACAGAAATGTTTTGGTCTTCCAAATGAAGGATTATTCCATTACAGGACCTCCCTTCCCAATTTAAAGGCTGCCTGGGAGAAACAATGTCTCTAACAAAGTCATCCCAACTGTGCAGACATTCACAACACTCCCCTCCTCAAACTCACACTTCCACTTAAAACAAAACTAAACCAGTGAAACTAATGCAAGCCTATAAACAGCTTATCAGATAACCATGAACTTGTTCTAATTTTAACAAATGATTTTTTAAAGAGTATTTCAGGTGTGAAAGAGAGACATAACATGTTTAAAACTGACATTTTCCATTAAGTATTTATTTTCCTGAAGAGAAATTACACTGGGCTCCTTAAAAACTTTGGGTACTTTTTTCTTTTTTTGTGTATCAATTGCTCTTTGCGAGTTAAGCTCATTCTAAGTATGCAGAATTAAACAAGGTTCTTAGAGCATAAGCTTCGGAATTAAACATTCTGCTAAGTGGAAATTCCTTATGTTTAAAGTACATACTCTGTAGGCCTACAACACACACAAAACCTTAAAGTCCTTCAACCATTTCTCAGAAAACAGCTACTACTAAAAAAAAAAAAAAAGTACCCTAAATGCAGTTTCATCAGTACGAAGACAAAGAGATACGGTATATTTGTGGATTCTTGGTAAAACTTGACATTCCCCTACTTCATCCGACCAAGAGAAAACTGAACAACGAGCCAGTCCCTTTGCTCTTACAGACATTGGAACCAGACTTTTTATGGTATTTACTTGAAAAAGCCATATGGATAAAGTCAGTGGCTGTGGAATGGGGAAGACCGTAAGTGGGAAAACAGAATGAAGAATGAAAACAAATCTGACACAGAATAAAACTAAACCTTTAATCCACGGTCTCATGCCAAGCATAACACAAGTTCTCCTAACAGGCTTCACTACCAAACAGCTTAAGGGGCCTGATGTAAATCACTTACGTCTTAGCCCAAGACACTCTTACCTATCTTTCTCTACGTGTGACTGAAGAGAAACATCTCGGTTTGCCTGGAAGCCTTACCAGCACACTCTCTGTGCAAAGGCAGCAGACACAGAGGTATGGATCCCTCCAACAGTTCTTGATTCCTCCATAGCACCCCTGCATCTTGCAAGGGGGGAGAGAAGGAGTCACTGAGCATTCTTGCAAAAAATCCTTCTCTGTGGAGAATGGGTTTCAAGAGGTACCACTCCCCCGCTGTTCAACCATAGAACACTGTTGTTCACATATCCAAAGGCAGGGGAAAAAAACGGCATAACTCACACAACCAAGAATATCTTGCAAGCACAATGCTGGGGACCAAACAAGTATCTTCAAGATGACACAGTTATAATGGTTTAGGGAGGAAGAGGCTAATCCATTAGTGCTACCTATTAGTAACATTAGTAACCATCCTTCTTCACTGGCCAGTCCTGCACGAAGAACTAGGTCAGATTCACAGTGTGATACGCAGCATAGAATTGCTTCTGGTTTTTAAG
Organism: Mystacornis crossleyi; assembly: GCA_013400655.1. Lineage (NCBI taxonomy): Eukaryota > Metazoa > Chordata > Aves > Passeriformes > Timaliidae > Mystacornis > Mystacornis crossleyi. Next base: position 45,801 of record VYZQ01039393.1, read on the forward strand.
AAAACTTTGTTAGTGTCTGCATAGAATTGAAACTCTCCCTATGGATCTAAATTACCTGATGCAGATAAAAGTGTGTGCTTTCCCAAAACAGTAATTTTCTTGGGTTTTTTTCTTTTTTTTTATGAGACATTAGAGTGAAACCAGGTCAAACCACTACTACAGAAAAAGCAAATGAATGAATTTTTTACCTGTTTTCCAAACCTAAAACCAAAAGAAGCTGGAAATACAAAAAATTCTTCCTTAGCTCTCCCAAAGTCAGCTGGGGCTGGCCAGACTTTTGTTTGTTAGTAGTTTTAAAAGACAGACTGAAGGGATCAAGGGAAGCCAAGCTGCTGGGTGTTTCATGAGGAAGAGGCCATACGGCAGAAGCTGCATTGTGAGGTGAAGGGCACTGCTCCAGGCACTCTCAAATTTATTTGAAGGCCAGGAAAGGAGAAAAGCTTATAAATAATTAAGGCAAATACAACTCTCAGGACACTTCCAAGTACGTGACTCTTTTCTCTGTTACAGACAACAGGTACAGACTGTGCTACATTCAAAGGAGCATAAAAAAAAGAATACATAGCATCTGATACGAAATGCACTTAAAGCAGAATGCTTTCCTTCACTTCATTTGCTTTTGTACGCAATTTTTGAAACTCCAGGAAGAAAGCAATTATGTCAAACTGCAGCCTGTATTTACCAACAGCGCCTGGCAGCCCTCCAGCATTCCTGGCACTGCAGGAGCAGCAGCACACCTAACAGAAGTATGTAACCCTGGGCTGGGCTGAGACCACAGCATGGCATGGCAGCTGCAAGTGCTGTGCTGGCCTGCAGTTTTGGAGAAGAGTAAAAATAACAGTGCATGGGAGACGAGGTCTGACACCATCTCCATCTAGCTGAGCTGTGTCTACAGGAGGAGATCTCCCCCTGTGAAACAGCTTTCTCTCCCTTGAGTGCTCTCGTGGGAGTGTTTCATGCAGGTAGAGCACAGCAAGCAGCATTTCTGTGCCTAACAAGGTGCCTGTATCCACAGGCAGTGGATATGGATATGGGATATCCACCCATGCAGTTATGGGTGGAAGTCCCATAAATCCTGATAAATTCTCAGGAGTCAAATTCATCTCTGGACAGATGAAAGGGAGTTTTAACCCTTACATAATAACAAGTTGTCTGCCACAAGGCCACTGTCTTCAGCTACCTGTTTATACAGTCCCTGGCAAGACATAGGCCTCATCCTCAGGCATTTAAATCTCCTTAAAAATTCTTGCCCACAGGAATTAAAATATTCCCCTAATCCAAACAGTAATAAAATGATTAACACTGTCACCTCTACATTCTGGAAAAGGAGTCAAATTACAATTTCATTTAATTTTCGTAACTATTACAATATTCTATGCAGAACTTTTAGAGTCTCTAAGCATCTAGAGATCCCATACTTGTGCGCACGAACAGATGCCAAGGCTTCTCCAGGACGCTGAACTCAGAAGACAACTGCTACTGTTACTGCTACTGTGAGTCATCAGACAACAATATGCAGTGGCCAAAGATCAAAAAACCATCTCAGTTAGCATTTCTACTTTCCCAATCCAATCACAGCTTTCCCTTTCCAGGAAAACTTGCATTCTCCATCAGATCCACCTCTGTTGTAACAGATCTTTTTTGATCTAAGTTGTGTGTTTTCACTGTATCTAACTTGGGTCAGCTTCTGGTTTCAGTAGTCGAAATAAAACATCTAGAGAGGTTTAAATAAAGTCAAATTAACAACTTCAATTCAAACCACTTAGAATTCTGCCCTTTCCTCTCCTTTGTGGCAGTACCCATGACAGTACATACTCACAGACTCTGAAGATCATAGAGAGTTGTACGCGCACCCCTTGTTATTCCATCCTCCTGTTCCCTGCTAAAGTATCACACTTTTTGTGTAAACACACCTGTCCTGTGCATCCACAGAACTATGCAGTTTTGTGGGTACAAATCTGTCAGGCAGCCCCTAAGTCCTCCTCTGTGTCAAGGTCTACAGGTGCCAAGTATTTCTACAGGTTCTAGTAAGCCTGTGTCCAATAAAGTTTCCATCGCAGAAAAGATGTGAACTTCCCAACCCGCAAATTAGCACCTTACTCGTTACTTCCTTACTTACCACTCCAGAATACCCACACCAATCCAACGGGTCTTTCTAAGCCCGCTACTGATGGAGGACTCTTTTTGAGGTAGTCTAAGCACTCAAGTCAGGAGTAACATCTGCATAAAGTGACATACCTACATGACGCTTGCATTGCCATTGCGTTTAGGTTTAATCCACATAATATCAGTAACGAAGGCGGAGTTCCCACTCACCTTGCAGAACATTGTGTTCTAAAGTTAAAAAAAAAATCACATAAAACCCCAAAACAACCCCACCAAATCCAAATGCCAGACTCCAGTACTTTTCCCTTCCAAATAGGAAATGCTGCCTGTCCATGCCAGGTGTCTGCAGTAGCTCCACCTCTCTGTCATGGCAGGGTTTAGGTCTGCAGGGTACAGCAGTTAACCATTTACAACCCTCTCACACCTTGGCTATGTTATTGCAAGACCTCAAATTAGACACAGCCAAGAGTGTCTGGATGGCACCCGTCCAAGGATTTTGTACCTGAGGCAATCTCATTTAAGAGCTCATTTCTGCCAGGAACAGCAGAGAGGTCCTGATCTCTTTCCCCTCCCTTAATTCCAGAACACATTACAACTTGTCTTGTGCCAGCTCTGAAAATCTGCTGGAACCTCCTCCTGGTTTAGTCACTTCACCTCCCTAACTTAGTAAAAGAATATGATCCTTTTCAGCTTGGTTAGTCAGTTTAGATAGCTCACGGCAGAGCCCAGAGTAGCTCATCTGGCAGAGGGAAGAAAAGAACCACACAGCTCAGAGAACGGAAAGTAAGAGCAATTCTGCCTTAATTGACAGCAGTTGGTCAGGTCAGGAGAGCAGTTTGTGAAATCACAGCCCAAGGAAGGCTCCTGGTCCCAGCCAGCAAAGGAACTCCCCAGAACACATCCCCATTATTCCTGTATTACAAACCTATGTTGGAATAAAAAATGCTTTATATGAAATAGCCGGTTGATTCAAATTGCATTAATTTATTTTTGGTTCCCCCCCTCCAAAATAAACCATTCTGTAATTGAATGTCTATAAGAGGAGTTAATATTGCAACACCTATATGTGTTATGTTTTCTGCAGGAGACAAGCCATTCAGAAGAGGAGAAGCAAGACCAAGACCAGAATTCTGGTATTTTGGCACATCTGGTCTCTAAGTGCCACCTTCGGAAAAGGCACAAGGTCCTGCAGCCTAAATTTTCACTAAACACTTGCTAGCAATCAAAGATCAGGGAAGCCTAACCATTATTGTAAGGGTCAACTATTTAAAATCCATTATAATCAAGTGACATAAAAATCTCTGAGAACATTTGACAGGATTCTTCACCTTTTGTCCCTATTTTACCCCTACTGGCGATAATCAGTAGCCATATACTATTGGTGCCATTTACTTTCCCTTGTTGTTAGTCACATTTCTAAAGGTTTTCAACTCCTTCAGACTTGCTGGAGCTACAGTGATTTTTAAGAGATTACGTTTCCTGCTAAATGTGATTGATGGGCATGCAAAAACATCATAAAAACTATGAATGATACACTTAGTAAAAACCACAGAGGAACTTAGAGCATGTTTCATTATTTTCTCATGTTACAAAGAAAGACTTGAGTAAAACTGAGAAGTTCTAAACACAGGATAACATGAAGAGCAGAATCAATGGCTCTAACAGATCCAAGTATCAGATAGAGGGTAAAATTATATACCCCAGAGCATTCTCACTAGTTAAACATCCACTAGCACAAACTGGTGCCAGCTGGTGTATGATTTTAAAAAATGCAATAAAAACCTTGCTAAAAAGAAAGACACAAAAGTTCCGACATCATCTATCCTGCTTTAATTAAAAAATATCTGTCCTCAACAGGTGGCTGCAGTTTCACTTCCATGCTGGCGATTTTGCAACGGAGCAGTTACAAGAGAGCACTTGGAGATTAGGAAGCAAATAGCCACGCTGCTCATGAGACTGAAAGATCTGCCTGCAGCTCATTACGTGGCTCTGGTGTCGGACGAAGACTGGCAGCTGCCTACCTGGCCTCACACGATGCTGCTCTCAGCTGAGATCCTGCTGGCAAGGTGTGTTACTGCAGCAAAATATGGTCCTATGCACTTAATGAAGGTGTGATATTTCTGCTCCTGCCCTTCTTCTGATTTTAAAATGGCTTATACAGGTGAGTTTTTACAATTTCTACTTAGTGGTAGTGCTTGCGTACCTTCCATTTTTCTTCATTCTTCCATACCTTCCATTTTTCTTCACCTCCTTTAATATATACACACACATATATATATGGAAGATTTCAAATAAACAGAAAACTGGGAAAACCTGGGTTATAACTACAGATTTCCAAAATGTATCACATTACATCCAACTCTTGCAAAAGTCAAAAAGGTACTTGTTTCACATAAGGAAGTTGCAACATACGTGGATTCCTTGGCCCACCAGGAAAGAAAATGTTGTTTTCTTAACATTTACAATTGGGGGAGAGGGAAAAGATCAACAAGAACCACTGAATTTGCCACGTATCAAATGTAAGCAATGTGGTGGCCACTCTAAACTGTCAACTTGCCCTTTTCATTACAGGAACAAAATCCAGTCCTGCTCCCACTGATGTCAGTAACAACACTGGCACCAAGTGAAGCAAGACCCAAGCCTGCAGACTTACAGTAAGAATAAAACTTTGTTCTGTTTCTTGAAGTTTAGAACAATGGTCTACTCTCCCGGAGAGGCTCAATTAGACTCATTCACGTATTAGGTAAAGAACAGAGATAATGCAATGGAGGAAAAGTGGCTGCGGATAAGCAATGAGAGCCAAGCATGATAGGGTGAAGAAAAAAGAGAAGAGGGAGAAAGAAAAGAAAAATAAGGTTAAAAAAGCATGCACACTGTAAATCCCAAACCACAACCAGGCACATTTAGTTACATAAGCAGATACTTCACACAAGATCATAACATGAACTCTTGAACTTGCATGGAAAAAAGCCTCTCCACTACTTAAAACATCGATGCTACAAAATGCTGAAAAAATTCCTTCCAGTTGTATCAAAGGAGGATTATATTGTGGCCACATGCCTGAAGAAAGCAAATCTGTTATCTTTACTGAATATAGGCCTTGATGTAAATCACACGGTCACAGTCTGTGAATAACTGCATTTGTTTCGACAGCAAAACACCTCATCTGAAATACAGAATAGCTGCCGGAAATGAGCTAATGGTACTTTTCTTTCTGTATTAAAGGATTATTTTCCAGTGCCCACTGTGTGGGCTTAAACACTAAACTGAAACAGTCAAAATACTTAGAAGTAAGATTTATGGCTAAAAAGGGGGAGGCTAGGGGGGGAACCGTCTTTGAAGTGACTGACTTCTTTGACCGGTGTCTCATAATTACAAGGCTACAAAAGAACCCCTCTCTGTGGGCAGCCCCCTGCATTCTTCCTTCATCTCTGTGACAGATCATATTGATAAACAAGATTTGAAAACAATTACCTGGGTATCACAGCTTTGGATAGTACATGGCAACTGAGATACTACGAACAACACGTCTTTTTATTTTCTAATAGTTTTTAACAGAAAAATTCTTATACCTCAAACACTACTTCAGCCATCAACATGAACCCTTCAGCACTAGAATGCTTTTCAAAAGGTTTCAAATGAGCTTGGGAGAAAAATAAGGAGTTTACCTCCACAGTATTCCAAAAAGTGTTGCCAATTACATTAATAGAGGAAGAAATTGTACAAACTGTAACCCCATACTCTTTCATTGTACAAAAGTATAATTTTCCTTTTTTAGTTGCAGCAGTGCTATAATAGATTAGTTTAGATTGGCTGCTTATTTCCTCTAACATATTATTTGTCTTTAATTCTACTCGAAAGAACAGCTTTGCGCTGAAGGCTAGTGAAATTCTATTAGTTTTGGAGTATAAAATACATGCTGCAGCTTCTTACACAAACGCACTGTAATAAATCCTAAAAACTGTGGCATGCCATTCTTTTTTCACCTTTCCAAACAGTGCTTTGACAATCACTTTACAGCCTTTCACCATTAGTCTGGACAAAATACTCACCCTTTATATATGCTGATAGCTTTATGTGGAATCATGTCTGAGATTATCTGCTTTTAATGAGATTATAGTCTGATTCTTGTTAACCTCTCCTGTTAGAGAAGGTAGTTGCTTTGTAACACTTCAGAGTGAAAAATTGCTTTGCAGAAAATTTTACTTTGTCAGGAGCTGAAAGAAATTCTTCTTTAAAATATACCATCTCTATTTCTTGCTCAGATTAATCCATTTTTATGTTGACATTTTAGCATACGATTGGAGCAATAATGGTCAAAACTGACTTGTAAGCTTGTGACCCTCTGTAGCTCCTGTAGTAGACTTTGTATATTAAAATGAAGACTTCGGATATTTAAATAGAGACAAAAAACCATCAAAACAGAACATTAATATTTTCTTGTGCTGTTCCTTATAAGAAATTCAGCTTTGAAACACAGGAGTTAGTCTGACTTTCAGTTCTCAAATAAAAAGCAGCAAGGTTACCCTAAATTTAAATGGCACAATTTATTAAAATAGCCTAGATCTAAGCACAACTTGCAGAAAATCAAAACACCTTCTATACAACCACAAGTAGGTGTATTTATTGTATGTTGGCATCAAAGTGGCACAAATAGGCCTTTGATCCACTGCATCCACTGCAGTGGCCATTGAAGTTCTGCTGAATGCAGGCAAAGAAAAATACTATATATAGGTTATGTAAGTTTATTTTCTTTTAAGTACAAAACCTAAATACCAAAAGAAAAGAAGGTGGAGTAAAATAAATAATAATTAAACAGTCTCTCTGTATGCATCACGTTATCTTGTTTGTTATCACCTAACTGGACTCACAGAAGTCTAAGGTGACAAGGTGTCCCTAAGACTTACACTCAGTTTAACTGCAACACAGAGAGAAGCAAGAGAAGAAACCAGAAACAAATATAAAAAGTGGAGAAAGTCCATATGGTACAACCCTCCCTGTAATCCTGTCTCTGGTTAGCAAGTTGGAAGCATTTCATTTCTCTGACTTGAAGCCTGATATTCACATTCCTCTCTGGCTTAATGTGGACATGGACTACAGATTGCACTCATGCCTTAAAGGAGCTAAATGATTCAGCACAGCACACCCACAAACTGCAAGAGGGATAGCAAGAAACCTTATATTTCCATCCACTTTGAAGAAAAAGGAAATTAAATTTCATAATCCCCAGTTG
>VYZQ01039393.1:62365-84783 GCA_013400655.1 Mystacornis crossleyi
AACACATTTTTTACAGGGCAGTTTTGAAATCTACTATAAAGTCTACAAATAGCCACTGAACAATCACAGTTACAAATTTAGCTTGCCAAATTACAATTGCATTGCATAAATCCAGCAAGTTATGCTGGATCCCATGGAGGGCACTAGTATCCCCATCTCAAAGTCCTAAGTTGTTTTAAAACTCAGACCAACTGATTTCCCTCCTTTAACTCTCTCTGTGATTCTTTGGCAGTGCCTGACTCAATTTTCTGTTTCCTTATTTTTATCACACATGAGAACACTGGGATATTTTGACTACTTACAACGTTCAAAATGTTTTTGCATTAAAATAGCCAAAATAATCCAAATAAAATTAATCAAGAGAAAACAGTGATACGCAACACATTTCCCTCTTTTAAAACCTTGTTTTTTAACCCAAATTTTATCTGCTAAAAGTTTACCCGCCAGATTTCCTCCCCCTATTCCAACTACTCAGGCGCTGTGAAGAGGCTGACTCAATCTCACAGCAGCCAGCCAGGAATTCCCTAATTTCCGACCCAAGCAGTGACCCATGCTGAGCCAGAGGTGCCCTGACAACCAGGTAGTCCTTGCTTCCCACTGCCTGTGCTGAGCAAACCTCGACACAAACTCTTCTTTTCAAGCAATGTGACTTGAAAACAAACCAAACAAAGGTTCCTAAAAATTCCCATAATGGGGAGTTGAAACTTGTCCATGAATGCACACACAGGCAAAAAATACCTAAACCAGATATAACATTGCATAGGAAGCCAGAACCCGGTTCGTGTGTTCAGGACCTGACAGATTGGTTTGAAACATGATACAGTCCCTTTGATACAGCTCACGAGTTTAGAAGTGGAGGGGCCGTATCCTATTAAAAATAACAGGAAATTGGCCACAGCAATAAATCTAAAGCTTTGGCTGCTGCAATTTCTTATCTTCCATGAGCAGCTGGTGGAGTGCAAAAAAACCATGCAACTTTTCCTTCTTAGAAAAAGAAAACAAACAAACAATTAAAAAAATCACTCCAAAACTGTAGCTTCCACTTGGTGATAGCTTGCATCAGTCAGTGACAGCCTTGGGAGACCTATATCCCCAAGATTTTCTCCCTGTCACACCAGGATATTGATGGTTTACTGCTGCCTCCAGGCAAAACCATGCCACTGAGAAAGCGAAGATGGTGCACTAAGGTTGACAAGTCCCTAGGAACCTCATCAGAGGCTTTGGCACTCCTGACAGGACTCTTATCATGCAATTTCTGCCTCCAAGTGATCTCTCTATCTCCTCTGATAGCATTTTTCTCTTTACCTACTAAAACAAATCAAGATCCAAGATGACAGCAGCTTCTTCTAATGGCTTCCCAACACTTAACAGGGACTGCACCAGGCAGTGTTACCTCTGCAATTCCCGCTAGTGGAGAAGCAGCTTCTGTTGGGCTGGGAAAAAAAAAAAGAATGAGGGGGCAGGGAAGTGGTAGCCAAGACTCTTCCTCGAATGGAATAAAATACATACGTCAGAGGATTTCATTCAACTGGCAGAGACTACACTGAGCTTTTTGCCAGCATAACTGTGTCTGCTGTGGGTATGACTTGTTTTCCCACTCATAAAAGGAAGAGCTTTGCCAAAAAAACTTTAAAGACTAAGACCAACAACGTGGGTGTGGGGTTCGGTGTGTTTTCAGTACACATGAGTGAAGTTAACTATGGTCCAGTTTCCTGCCAATCTAATCCACACATCGTGTAGCGCCAGTATTTTCTTTGTTTCTTATTCTGATTAGGTCCTGCAAGCATTTCTGGAGCAGACTTTTCAGACAGGCAATTCTCCTCTGAAGCAAATTTTTCTTTTTTTTTAAATCCCAGTGTAAGATCCGAAAGGTGGGAAAAACTTAAGGGCCAAGTGGTTCAATATAAAGGGCAGATGTCTACTTTAAGAGCTAAAAGCACATCTGAAACATGTATATTTTGCCTACATTTAGACAACCACAACATGCTAGTTGTAAGAGATACAATGGAAAGATGAAACCAGTGCACCTACTAAAAAACCCCCAATCATCATCAACAACAACAACAACAAAAAACATTCTTCCAGCCCTAGAGACTTAAAAACCAGGAGATGAACCTCCTTGCATTAGGACTAATTATAGCAGAATAGTTACAACATGTTTGGAGATCACCTCACCTGTGAGTATGTGCCAACACCAGGGCTCAGTTCTCTCCTGCTCCCCTGGAGAAAGGTGGGAGGGAAGTAAGTTACATTTTGGATACTGCAGGACCCCAAGAACTACCTCCCCTTGAAAAAAATTATTTATTTAAGAAAACAGATTGAGAAAACTTCCTCTCCCTTGCATACACTAATTCTGTAAAGCTGTTTCTTTGACTGGAAAAGCTGTGCTAGATCTGGGCCCGCTATGTGCACCTTCTCATCTCAGTCATCCCGTTTGGAATTTCAACCAGCTCCTGATCCCAAGCATGAAGACGGCTCCACATATTTTTCAGCAGATCTGCCTCCAAGCACAAAAGGCTGTAAGCCAAAAAGTTCCATTCCTTGACAGTCTCTTCTCTAGCACCAAAAAGCCTTATACAGAAGCCCACAGAGTGCATGGTGATCCCACTGGCAACTAACTTTGGCAAAGGAATTACTAGGCCACCAAAATGACTTTCCACTAGCATATTAGAAGGGAGAGTTAGGGGTATGGAATTTCTTCATGCTTGAGGGCTAACTCTCACCAACACTAACTCATCTGTCATACATTGTTTTATGTCTGCTTTGATTTTTTTTTTCCCTCCAAGAGAAGGGAATGCACATCAGAAATGTTATGGACCACCAGATTTTTTTCATATATTATCAAAGCTAAACATTCAAGCATTTTATGGAGATTAAGAGATTAGAGTCTGAGAGTTTTTATTCTTCTGTGTGCAACGCTTTCTCTTTCAATCAAATTAAAAAGTGAAGTTCAAGATATGTTGTTAATTCCTGAGGGGAAATGATACATAACCCACGTGCACAAAGAAGTTGGCTTGCAAGCGGCTGTTTTTACAGCATGGAATCGGTTTCAATCTATGTTTGTTTAACAAGATGCAAGTCTAACAATGGTAATTTACTAAAAGCTTGTGCACTAAGTATGTACAATACCAGAAACAATGGTCATAACTCCTTCCAAAGACACAAAAGCATCTACAAAACTATCAAAACATAAGCACTGCCCTGGATTAGTTGTTTCAAAACCCCACATTCCAAAGAGCTTCATCATTTCAATAATCCATCTATAAACATTTAACTAATTTTGGACTACTGTTTTGCATTCCAGCAACGAATTACTGCCAGTCAGTCCAACACAAAATTTCACTATTTTTATTTTCACTGATTTTTTTTTTTTTAATCCATAGTACCATTACTGTTTGCTCAGACAACTTTTGCAACAGTAAACCTTGGCTTAAGTATTGTACTAGGAACACCAGCCGTTCAAATAGCTATTTACTATTAAGCTCCTCAATCTATATTTAAGCACTTGAATAACCAGCTGCTTGTACAACTAATGGCCAGTGACCACACAGCTGCAGGAGGCGAGGTGGCACTCTGCCTCTCCAACAAGCCTGTTTGTCAGTGCTCAGGCCCAACCTGCATCCTGCAGCGTTACAACCATAGTCACATTTTGAAATGATTCATTATTTACAATGTTGTTTGAGGCTTACTAGATGATATTCTGTTCTCCCTGAGAACCTAACAGAGCTAAATGAATCTTCGTGATGAACAACAGCCTGCGCCTTTAGCTACTGCATCAGATGGTCGAAGTTTCTTCAGTCCCTACCCTGTGTGCTCCCAGCATCTGTATTTTACAGAATGCATTTCACCATGTTTTCCACCTGCACCAGAAGACTGAACCTTTCTTTGTCATGGTGAACATGTGGACCATAAAAAAATTTTGGTGCAACATTTGTGTTTTGCTCCCAGACACAGTTTTATGTCAAGATAGCACAGAAACTCCTAAATGGGCAGGTCACTTCAGTAGAAAAGAATCAACCAGAAAACAACCAGGTGTAGCCATTCCCCTCGAGCCTTAGAAAACAATTAACAACAACATTTACAAAGTGCATTTAAAAAGTTAGAAATACTTGCTTGGCAACAACAAACAATGCAAAAGTCTGACGACAAGTGGGGGATGGGTTGCAGACAATTATATTGTAGTAAAGTCTAAACTATGGGTGTTTACAGTGCACATCTTATTACCTTCAAAAATAAAGTGTTTCACATTTCAGACACATTTGGTCTTAATTAACTGTGCCAATCAGTTAACCATCATTCAACCACACATACTTGGAGGGTGACTCACCAGATGTCAGGTGCTTAACTTGTATGTTCCCCAAGTAATATCTGGCTGCTGACATTTTTTTCTCCCCTGCCTCCAAAGCACTGTGCACAAATGATCACAGTAGTGGAAAACTTGCATCAGAGGATTAATATCATTAGTTATCATGGTCAGGATTAGTATCATTAGGAAAGATGTGCAAAGCCGTAACCACTCTGAGTCTTGTAACAACCATGAGATAAGCTGCAAGTTGTCTCTATGAAGAAAGTAATTAAGGGAATGGAATTTCCAAGATTCTCTGAAAATCGCTTTTTGATGATATTGTTCAACTTCTCAATTCTTCAGCCACTACAATGCAGGCACCACCATTATTCTATTTTTTAAAAGAAATATTAATTCAATGGTGCTACCTATTTGAAGTAGACCTGGCACTTTAATTTAGCACATTTCCAAACACTACCAAGTCAAACACCTCACTGTTTTTACCTTACTGGCAGGCATCAATGTATCCAGCACTCATAGAGCATCTGTTTAGCAAGATGTGGCAGCCTTCAAGTTCTGGAATTCTTTTCAGTGTTTCTCTAAAAGAGAATTGTTTTGAACCCCAAGTTGTTCCAGATGGTATCTCCGAATTGTCCAACTCCTCCTCTCAAGACAGCTCCTACTATTGCTCCAGAGGCGCAAGCAAGCAGGCTTTTCAAAGCAAGCCATCACTACCGGAGATGGTCTATCTAAGGAAGTTCACAACATCTAAATTCTCTGATAAGCACTGACAGGAGAGTTTTTTGTAAATCAAAACTATTTCTCCAGCGTGTCAGACTAGAGCTTTGAAGTCTCATGCAGCTGCTGGGCTGGTAGCACCAGGCGACAGATTTCCTCAGAACTCTCCGAGTGCTGATCCTAAAACTGCAACAAACAGCCTGTGGGGTTGGCTTGGACGGGAGAGCCTGATCCCACAGCTATCAGAACGTCAGAGCTTGCATGGAAAAAAATCAACACAGTGAAAACATTTGTCAGCAACAAAAGGAAGCAAGAAGAGCAACTTCCATTAGAAGAGAAGATTCTAAGTACTAAAGCAGCTTGCACAGTGCCTCACGCCCAGCAGATCTCTGAGAACCACAGAATCATTAGGCTGGGAAAAGACCTCCAAGATAATCAAATACAATCTTTGACTGAACGCTACCACGTCAGCTAAGGAAGTACCATGTCAAGACGTTTTCCACTTCCAGGGATGGTGACTCCACCACTCCCCTGGCCTGCCCATCCCAATGCTTACCCACCCCTTCAGTGCAGAAATTTTTCGTGGTGTTCAACCTGAATCTCCCCTGGTCCACCTTGAGGCCATTTCCACTGGCTACGTTGCATAGGCAATAAGTTAATGCAATTCATCATGTAACCAAATAAATAAACCAGTTTTTTTGATCCTTCAGTAGGAAAAAGTACATGTGGATGAACATGTGGAGAGGTTCATTGATGACAAAGCACTTAAGCCAGGCTTTTTGCACCAAAAATAATTACAAGGGAATTTTAAGGGTGTCCTCGACCTCTTGCAAAGTAACACCAATTTTTCTGCAAACTGTATAAAAAACAGACATTGAATGCACCAGAACCACTGTATTTCTGTAAAATCCAGGCAATTTAATATAAAAAATGCTCATTTTACAAAAAAAAGCTGCGTTTTTAGCAGTGTAATACAGTGAGAAAAGAAATGCCAGTACACATCCCGGTCTCTACAATTTAATCCTTTTTACCTGCACTGAATCTTCACCTAGTATCTTCATCTAGTACAGTTACCAGAAATCACACTTTGTAGCTACTAATTTAGAAATGAAAAAGGGAAGCGTTTATTTTCACCTTTTGGGTGGTGACACTTCAAGGAAAGAGTTAACGAGTGTAATTTGAGTAATACCTTAGAGTACACAGAAAAAAGTTTTTAGCAGGATTCAGGGGACAGGGAGAACAAAAACCAGATGTTCTCTTCATCATTACTATTAACCCTTTATTACAGATAAAACAACCGAGAGGTGTAAGAAAATGAGGTATTTAAAGTTTCTTAATAAGCCCAACCAGAGAAACCAACACTCCTCAATGCTTTGGAGAATTCCTTTGTCTAATCCAATCTAGAAGTGAAATTATCTTTCTGGAAGTGCAGAAGAAAAGCTGTGCAGAGAAAGTGACTGTATCACCATGATTAAGGAAATCCTCTTCCTCCAGATGGGTTTCCCCACCACGACACTGCAAATTCAACAAGCCACATTCAGCCCAAGTCTTTAACATCTATATACATTTTGGGAAGTCTTTTAGCTAGCAAATATAACCTTGCCCTTAAGATACCAAGGAAAGAGTGTCACCATTCCAGGAAATGCTCCAAAAATAAATCTCAATGAATGAAAAATTAGAAGTCACCTAAAACTATTCATTACAGTCCTACATTATCTGAATAAACAAATACATTATGTCACTCGGATAAATTTTTTTCAATAAAAAGCCAGACAAAACACCAAAAAATATTCCCTGTAAACCTGAGAATTATTAATAAAAATATTAACTCCATTAAAAGGATATGAAAAACATACCCATGTGCAAGTTATTTTTAATGGGAAAGTTCCCTTTGACAGTATCCGTTCATCTTCTTTGGAAAGTGTGTTTTCCATTCAGCCAAACACTAAAAATATAGTCTTCAACACGGCTGATAAGGCATATATTACAAACGTATTTTTATTTTTGCTTGTGCTCTAAACCAGTAGAATGTGTTTCCTCAATATGAGTCTTTTCTTCAAATTGTTAAAAAGGATTACATGTGGAGTCTATTTAAGGAAAACTTGTTACTTTTGCCATCAGCCTTAGCCACTTGAAGAACACAAAAAGGGTGCTAAAAGCAGAAGTGCTTGAGGAAGAGTAGTTTTAGATACAAAGCTGACCTCTGTTGAAAGAGCAAAATCTAGCAAAGTGTCAAAGAGACTGCGGCAAAGGAAGAAGTTTTTACATCTCTTCTAGCCTGACAAGTAAAATTCACACACAGATAATTTATCTCTAAACGCCAAAATGGATTTTTGTAAGGTAACGCTGAAATCCTTCAGAAAGACATTTCACAGCAGAGCCCTATGCTACAACAAGCTCCTCTTACACTGGCATTATCCAAATGCGTTTCCTTACACAGTGCAAGCTACTGGGCCCTTAATGTACATCACCATTCAAAGAGTACTGAAGCAAAATATTGACCTCGGGTAATAATGTGCGACAACCAAGTCACAAAACTGCAGGTACACCTAGCACAAATCTTGAACAGTGATGCACTTCAAAAGCCCAACCTTGGGGCTGATGAATGCACTCACACACTGAAACACAGAAGCAATCTATATTTCTGTATGCACGTGCAGTACAGACAGAGTCTTAAACTCATAGTGGTGTCTGGTTTCATAACATATGCCCTTCCTTATCAAATGTCATTTGTATTGCCATCCCTGCATCTGTCTCCACAGATGTCATCCCATGTAATGGAGCATATGGGCTTAAGCCGACATTGTTTGCAAACAGGAAGAGCTTTTGGCAAGAGGAATCAAACATAAAGTGTTCTGCGGGCTGCCTCTCTTAACCCATCTTTGGTTGGCTCCTCTGCTCAGCTGAAACTGCTTGGCTACTTTCTGAGAAGGCAGAGTGCCAACCTGACAGATGGGCAGAAGTAAAGTCAGGCCAAAGAACCAGAATGTGCATCTAATTTGATAATTAGGGGCTGAATTTCCCCTTAGAAATATTGCAATGGCAGCACACAAAGTTTTCAAGCTTAAGGGTAAAAGAATATGCTTCAGCCTATCCAGTTGAGGGTTAATTCTGAAAATGACAAACAACAACAGAAGTGAGCCACATAGGAGGGAGGAGACCAGTCATGGGCTCCTATCATTCAGGGTTAGTATTCTTCAAGGAGAGAAGAAATAAGAGAGAAGGGGAGGAAAGACACAGCAAGATTAAGCCTTTATCCTGAAATAGCTCTCCACAAGGGGCACCTGCAAATCTTGGCCAGAACAGTTCTGTGGCCTTGCTGAAAATAATTTATGCCGAATAGAGATAAAAGCAAGGAACTGATGGCCACTTTACAAAGCATTAAACACAGCTTTCCTGTCCACAAGGAATAGCCAAGCCAATAGCTGGTAAAAGGCAAAGGACAAAGAGTGTTTATGGCTTGGTGGAAATCAAACATAATAATGTACACGTGTACCTGGAACTGTTAACAATTATTGTCTTGATATACAGTGATACAGAGCTGTGGCATTCAAATAAAAAAGTTAATGGTAAAAGACAGAAAGAGCTGAGGACCCAATTTAAATTCTCCTTTCATACATTTTACAAGTTTTCATGCAGTAAGGTAGTGGTTCTGTGAATATCTTAAAGAGTTCTGTCAAAGCAGGCTCTTCTGGGTAATTTTTCTCTTCATCTCGTGTGTTCCCTCCTCTTTCTCAAGCCACTTTACTCAGCAGAATGAATGCCAACAACCATGAATTGCTCAGTCTGGAAAAAACATTGTCCTAATTCATTCTTCTCTTTCCAGTTCTAAAGTGACTCTTCCAATTTAAAGCTTCTGAAACAAAAATATTAAGAGCAATAACTACGATGGCTTCAGTTAAGTGGGATTTACAGGCTTATATTTTGGATAAACAAAGAAAATTTTTAATCCTGTCATTTTATCATAAGGCCTGTGTTAAAATACTCCAAGAAGCTAAGAGGTTACTTACTCTCTTTGCCTCCTTTGGAAATACGACGTTTCAAGAGAGCATTCTCATTGTCAGTGAATGGAAATTAGCTCTCCAACACAAGTAGTGTTCTGAGCCACATCTTTGGAACAGAGCAGAAGGCTCAGTCACCGATTTAAAATAATTTAAAAATGATAGCTGGAAAGTGTCTAAAATCACACGCGCTGCTTTACAGACCTCCACTGAGACCTCTCCCTCTGAAGAAATTGGTCAATGAAATGTCCTTTGTTCTACTGTCAAATTCTGGCAAGCTGCTTCCCAGTATAGCGGGAGACTTAATTGGGCTTTTGTTTAATTACCATCAAGACAATGACGCTCAAATGAAGAGCACAACATCGGCAAGTGAGTGAAAGCAATCAATTAGGATGAGCCTGGAACTATCTTTCAAGGGAAAGGAAAGGGCTACTCATTACTGCGGTCATAGGCTAGAAACTCAAAATATAAACACGTCATTTACTAAAATATAGGTTTTAGAAGCAAATAAATTAAATGACAGATAGTAACTACAAAGGAGAAGCATCATTATGAAGCAAGATCAAGATTTAATACCACAGCACTGCTGCTAAGCTTAGGAAAACAGAAACTTGAGTTAGTGGATTAACATGATTACTGGTGTCCAACTGCGGAAAGATCTCCCAAATGCACTACAGGTGCATATTTAGCAACAGCCTAGATGATACAATACATGAATCAATGAACACAGAAAGAAACTGCCATGGAACGTTTTAGGTATCAATTAGTTTGCAATGAATCAAGAAAGTAGTTAGCACCAAATATGACAAAAAATCTAAATATTATCCTGATAACTCCCCAAATCAATAATACAACTGAAGACAAAAACACAAAAGGATCTAGTGTATATTCTACAGCAATAACACAAGACTTGATATTAAATCCACAAAGAAATATCCCTTAGTAAGACAGCAGCTGCATTTGCGAAGCCCAAAAAAGTTTAATCAAAAGGGTAAAACCTAAAGACAAGCCTAAAGACCTTCGCATTCAGCCTTCCCTTGCACTAAGAAGCACAATCTCACCCAGCACTACAGGCAAACACATACCCTAGCAAGCAAATTACATCCTTTAGTGGAAAATGAGACTTAACCATAAGGAAAACACGGGGTACACAGCAATGGCAAAATGTTTGCCCGTGGTCTAACTAAGGTGGGACTGACCTGGAGGAGTTCTACCTCACTGTTTTGAAAATTCAGCTCTACCTTTGCTTTAAAACCTCAGCTCTAGGTTTGCCTTTTGCTTTGATAAGTAAATGAACACATGTGAAAGTCCATTATTTTCAGTGGCCACAGTTTTCATGCTTAATGGTAAGAGAATACACTAAATGTTATGTATTTCCAGACTTATGTATTCAATTTCTACCCTAGATGAGACAAACATGACAAACTGTGCATCTCAGTTACTTATTTTCTCAGCCAGAGTTCACAACTGCAGGGTCAGCTATTAAACAACAGCTCTTCCACCACAAGAGCAAGACTAAGAAGTGATACAGCTAAACAGGTTGTTGAGTTTTTTCTACCATTCCCATAAGCACACCAATTGCAGACAGAAGTTGTATTATGCGTTCTTGGCCTGTATGTTATTACAATAGCATCTGCCATTAAATTAAAAAAAAAATGGGAAAGTATCAGAGTTGAAAAGATATTTCAGACAAAGTAAGAAAAGTGGACAGAGAAAAAAATTTAAAAACAAGAGGAAAAAAAAACAAACCCAACACATAATTTAAGTGAAACCTTTACTACAGAAACATGATACTGGTACCTTCTGAAAGAGATTGTAAAAATAATGGAAAATACCCTGGTGAGACAGGAAGCTTAAACACAGCTAATCTAATGATAACTTTCATAATACAGGAAGCAAGCATGCTACCAAAGAGATGACAAAAACAGAGATTATTTTAGGTGTTTACTTATTCCCAGATGAAGCAAAAAAGTGTGCTAAAGGAGCTTGAGGTAAGCACACCAGTCTTACCGCTACACCCTTTTGTTTAAAAATAAAATCACAGCACCTGACTTGGCAAGTAATAATCCTCCAACAGAATTTACCTTGGTATAAGCTGTCAAGAGTTAGTGACTCCTTTCACACACTCACTTTTGGAAGTGCAATTTCCTGTTGCAGAGCGGTGTCCTGACCCCGCAAACCTCTGCTCACACGAACACCCTGGGCTACCAGTTGTGATGGTGGCAGTGGGGCCAGCAAGCACACGCCGGAGGTTTCGGGATGCAGCGCTCACCAACTGGACTTCCTGCCTGGAGCTTACAGTGCCAAGGTAAATAATTATGATACCACACTGACAGATGCGACAGAGGTATGAGGTAGTAACTAGATTTACTACAGTCTTGAATAACTGAGTTGTAATTTTCCGCTCTCCTGGCACATAATGTAACGATGTGAGGTGTCCTAGCATGCCAGGATGTACCCAGCTGCAACACTTAACCTTCTGTAACTTAGAGTCCATGTGTATTGTACTGCCTCTTCTGCACGAGACTCTGAGCCCTCCTTGTCTAATCACACTGCTCCTCCACCAAAAGAGGGCTGAATTTAACTCAAAAATAGTCTCAGTTACCGCTGCCTTGTAATCCACTGAGACTGAGAGAATTTAAGAAGTGTTTGGACAACATTCTTAGGCACATGGTGCAATTTTGGGGCTCATCCTGTGCAGGGACAGGAGCTGCACTCCATGATCCTTGTGGGTCCCTTCCAAGTCAGGATATACTATGATTCTGGTGAAAGGACATAAGATACAGTTGTCATCATTATGATCCTGGCAGGACAAGGATAGTGTAATCAGTGCTCAGTCTCAGCAGACATGGCAATCAGGCATTCTTTTGTTTTTAATTTCCTCTGACCTTGCAGTTTGTCCTTGTAGAGTTCTCACTGTTCATGAGCTAAGGCATCTATGTTTGAACAAACTTAGTACACAAACTGCTTCCACACACTCGATAATGTCTTCTGCTCACAATTCCACCAAATCTACAGAACCACCGTTCATTGCCCTATTCCTTAAGCCGAGAAGATATGAAAGCATAGAAATCACTGAAAATATGAAAGATTTGACACATAGACTTTAAAGGCATATACAGACAAATACTACAATGTAATCACATAATTGATTCCAGTATTTCAAAGTGTCCTAAAAATAAAGTGAACTTTTCATTGTCTGACATTTCTAACTTGTGTGAGATATAAATTGCAGAGGTAAAGCTCATGGTCATGTCTAGACATCACTTATCCAATGCACAATACCACAATGGTTGTGGTGATAGGCGGCTGGCAACACAATTATACACAGCCTAGAAAAAAGAACATCACAACTGGGCGAGTACGGATCAACGGTCTTCATATGAGGACAGAACTACTCTTAAAAGCCTTATACCTTTGTTATTTTATAAACTTCATTTATCTTTCCTATATTTCTTTATCATTATGGGGATGAGATACATATTACGTTTTAAAACAAATGAAACTAAAAAAAGCCCCACAAACATTTCAAGCTCTCCTCAATCTCTTTTCCTAACGGGTAGAGGAACCACTGCATAAAGACTTAATAAAACACTCATCACTGACAACATCATCCAGAACAGATTCTGTACTGTTTGGTGCAGAGTCCCTTCCTGTGCAGTTAGCACTCAATACCCAGCCCTATCAGTTTGTTACCCTCATTAAATTCTTTTAGGTTTGACCGCTCTACACAAAAATCACCACACGTACCAGTAAAATAACTTCGCTGAGATAACAGTGAAGGAAATCTACATTTAAGTCATCACCCAAACAGTTCCTATCCACACTGGTTCTCCATGAGAAGCATTTAGGACCTTGCTTGGAGCACGTTGCAGAGAGCAGGTTGAATGATGTCCAGTGGAACATGGTATACAAAGCACCCAGTGTGGCCAACATGAAATATTCCTGGGTATCACACCTAAGGAGAGCCAAAGGTGGGGCAGGAACACACAGGAGCGAATGAATGCATGGCCTGACAAATGCCTCAGGATAAAGCAAATGAAGCGTAAATCAAAGTACAGGTATGAAGGTACAAAATACTGCAAAGGAGGTCACTTTGTTCACAAAGGCCCCAAAACACTGCACTGCCAAAAGTAAATACTTACTTAAAGATTTCTGAATTGGTTTTATACTACCATTTTACCAGACCCTTTACTAAAAAATGGGTTCAAATGCTTAAGAAAAAAAAAAAAACAAAAAAAACACCAAAAAAAAACCCAAAAAACCACCACCAAGAAAAAAACGCACAAAACAACCAAAGAAAGCTTGATTTTTTTCTCAAGTTCAGTAGCCCAATTCATCCTTATCCCTAAAAGGACTGTGAAAAGTAGCAATTACTGGAGCTAATATCACTGGCTTTTAAATTAAAAAATATTTTATTATTTCCAACCACTGTGAAGAAAGGGATCTCCTTAATTACAAAGCCAGAACCTCCTCCATTTTTCTGACAAAGATTTTGACTCTTCAGTGAATGCTTCAGTGGACTGTTGAGTCTTATTTTAACACAGTTCCCACAACAGAGCTATTTCTAAGAAATTAATACTATAAATCACAGAGTTATTATTGGGGAATTTTCCTAATAAACAATCCAGATTCTGAGTTGAACTTATAAAATTATTTTATTAACGGTATTACCAAAGGGTCTTTTTCTACATGGAAGTTCTAAATGTTAGTTTGTTTTCATTCACATATCTGAACCTTTCCAAAAAAACAAAAAAACACAACTAACATGTTCTGCTTTCAAAACCACGGCCACAGAGAGCTCAGGTTGTGGCAAAAAGCCTTCTTGAGATAAACATGCACAAACCTGTTTTCTTCATCTTAAGAAAATACTGGAATAACGGAGGATATCCTTCCCTGTCATTGTCCTATCCTCTGCTGCTCTCTTTGATTGCAACATACAACATGAAGAGACTGATGAATGCACTTGCTCTGATTCCATCTCAAGTAAATAAATAAATTACTTTATAAATCCACACTATTAAAGAGAGCAGAGAAAGCAAAATTAAGTGGCATTTAACAGTGGACAATGTTACCTGAAGTTAGCTGAGTGCCCCTTTTATTGAACAGATTTACATGCAGAGGACTTGCTGTATCATCACCAGCTCCTCGTCCAGCCAGTCAGGATCATCTCAGTGTATGGCTGAATGTATGGGGGGGTAGGAAATGCAGAATTTCACAGCTGCATGAAGAGAACTAGTGGTATTTGTCAAGGACACTGACCACACAAAGCTAACATGAAAGTTAAGCCACGTGTTAACAAACTTCTACTGTAACTCAAGCTGAAAATAAAAAAGTAGGTAAGAAACCTTATATAACATCAACCAACGTTGACATTATTGACTAATAGATAAAATGACTAATTGTCTCCAATGGGTACCCACCCCATGTCAGACGTTTTGACAGATTAATTACTGCATGGGTGGCAGTCTTCATACCTAAGTCAGGTTCAAGGAAAAACTGTAAGACTACAGCAGCCTCTCTGGATAAACCCATTTGTACATCAGAAGAGACAACTGGGCCATCGTTAGGCAAGGTTTTGAAAGCTAAGCCTATCCACAGTAATAATTTACCCTTTCAGCAGCGAAAAGTTACATGCAAACGTACACTACAAGAACTCAGAGCCATTCTGTGACCAACAGTTTTAGGTTACTACACCAGCAGCAAGGAACAAGAGCAGCCAGAGCAAAACTAACACACAGCAAGCAGAGATGATCTCACACCCCAAGCTGCTGCATTCTCCTTACAGGTGCTTCTTTTCATTCCAGCTCCATAGAAATGCTCATCGCTTCACAAAATCAGGCAGGTCCTGAGGTGGTATCAGTAATTTTCTTCCAAAACAACTGTCTCAATTACTGAACCATCAATCTGCATTTCTGAATTTACATATTCAAATGCACGTGGCAATTTACCAATCAAATGCAGAAACCAGAAAAACTTTGAAGAGGTGAACCAGCTTTAGAGGCAGGCTATGACCAAAGAAACCAGAATCCTTATAATACATGCCAGCACTCCCCAACACACCATTTGCCTATTGCACCAAACCATGTCTTCTCCTCTTCCTCAGACTGTAATTCAAGACACGTATTTTGTCTTTTCCTATTTGTAAACTTCCCAGTACATTCTACAATACAGAAAGGAATTAAAAAACATTACTTATGGGTTGAAATGTATCTCTCCATATACAGAATTGTATTTATTTAAACATTTCTCCGTACATAATGTTACGCAGCATGCAACATTAAACTGCATAGCAAAAACCCTAAAATATGCAAAAATTAAAAATAACGTTCATCTTTAAACAGCAGTTTTTATTTCCCCCTTGTCAGAAAGAAAGATAATTAAAAAATGGAAGTGAAATTGCTAGCAACCAACGTACTTACCATTTGGATGCTAAGTGTTAACCCACCTCAATAATGCTCTCCTGCAATATTTCAGTTCTGTTTTACAAACAAGATTTCCAACACAGAGATGCATTTTGGGGCTCCAAGCGAAGAAGGGCAACATGAATACATGGAAGAGAACTTGCAAAAAAAACCCCTGACGCTGCCTTTCTCTGCTCTCAAAAAGAACCACAACAAAGTGGGGATCAGCAGCACATCAATACTGTGATTTAGGTTCCTCTGCTCTCACAGATTCACACAGCAGCCTTGGCAAAGGCGGAAGGAATCAGAGGACTTTTACTCAAATATGTCTGCGTGAGTTGTTTTATTCAGAAGCAGAAACTTGCCCTGTCCACCCTCCATTCTGAAACTGCCAGAGCTCTGAAGCTCTGTCAATATTTCCGTCTACCAGTAGCAGACTGCACCAGCCATCCCCTTCAATTAGCAGCCGATTTCTTGATCTGGTAAGCTGACCAAAGCATCTTCCTAAACAGGCTGAATCTTCACAACACTACGAAGAAGGTAAACAGACATCAATTTCACTCAGTAGCTCTTAAAATATGCCAAACTAGGAAAAACAAGAAAAATAAAAGAAAAATTATTATCATTTCAGATGCCTGTTTTCCAGGACTTTGAAATAAATTACCACCACCAAAGCTCATTAGGGTTTTTCTTTCTGAGGCAGGTCTGTTCACACTGAGCATTTCGCAAAGCTCTTATTGGAGAAGTCAGATTTCCTCTGAAATCCCTCTTTTCTATACTTGAGGTAAGACTTTCAAGGCCTGCTCCCTTCTGAAGGTATCAGAAGTTTCACTCCACCTCAGCACAGGGCAAATTAAGCCACTGAATACATTACTTTTCCATTTCCTCTCCCTCTGTCCTGGTAAACAACAGGCACAATGTTTTGTGTAGAAATTCCTTTACACACTGTCTCCCTTTCAAAGCACCTGAGATAAGCACTGCATATCACATACCCAGAAAATGCAGGGTTTCCACTACCAACAGGATACATTTTGCACTGAAAGGACAAATGAAAGTCCTGCGTGAAGACGTCAAAATCAAAATGGGATCAGCGATAGACATCAAAAATAGGATCTGGCTTCTATCTGTAGAATCTGTGATTGGCAAAGTCCCCTGATTTTGCCCAGGCATGTCCAAAAACCTGGCTTAATTATCATCACCAATAAAAACCTAAAGGCATTTTATCTACAAGGTAGTGAATGCCTCCTCTCAAAAGAGGGAGTTTCATGATAAGAGCTAATCTCAAAAACCTTAGGAATGCAAACTATTTTCTCAGTTGTAAAAACAAGAAAGAATTTCACAAACACAAGTTAAAACAACCACTGGTAACCTCCTGCTTCTCCTACACTGCCAACTTCTCCTGGGCTAAGGCCCTACCCCTTGTCCTTCAGAGAGATATGCTTTGAATCCAACCCAATGGTCAAAGCATGTCCCAAGAGAGGACATCACTTTGATGCACCTTTACAAATGAGAGCCTTCCCATAAACTTTATTTTCTAACTTCAGAAAGCAGTGCAAGGCTGCCTTCACAACAGCTTCAGACTTTTCAACAGGGAAGTCAAAGTCAGTCCACATTTTATTTTGCAGATAGCTGCCAGGCAGTCTGTAAGACAGCTCATTATGGCTGGTTAAACCACCTAAAAGTTGCACAAGTCCTGGCTTTTTATTCTTTAAGCTATAGCATGGTTTTTGAAAACTTCTACAGGCAACTCTTAACTATGTTATACGCTACATACACTAATCTGTTAACATGAGGTGTTGATTGTTAGATCAATCACAATGCCTTGCTACTAAATCAATCTTCCCCCCAGCCTATAGATGCGCAAAATTCCATGGTGTTGGTCCACTATTCTTTTGGCAATATTTTCTGTGAAAGACCCACTAAGTTGCAAAAGACGCAGTTATATCCATAAACCAGTCCTTGTGCTTCTCACAGCCAGACACAGAACTTTAACTCTGTTACAGAAATCAAAACTATTTATATTAACCACACAAAATTAAAAAATACCCTTTGTCCATCAGAAAACATACTAGAAATCATAACCAAATTGGTTAATAACAGACACTAGTGCTATCTGCCTTTTAAATGAAGCCTAACCATCACTTCTGTTCTTCTCTATGCCAGCCCAGGCCAGAGCAGAGCATGTCTCAATGAATTAAAATGTGAATGTGTTAAAGTCCAAGGCATACTTTCCACAAAACCTGAATATATACAAAGAAATGAATCTTTCAATTCCACCTGCATGATTTATGTAATTAAAATCAGCATCATTCACAGCACAATACAGAAACTAAACTACTATAGTGTCTAATCATCAGCTCAATATCCTGCTTCTAACAGCAGCTTACCCTGTAAGAAAACATACGAAATATCGCAACAGGCACAGATAGCATGATCTGTCCTAAGAGAAATTTCTCAATCCCTGTCAGATAGGGTTGATTTATACCCTAGAGCAGTACAGTTAACATCCCTTCAGGTGTAGCTGTGACTCTTCCTCCCGTCCCTAGAACAGTTCACTTTTCTTGTTCATCCTACCAGGTTTTTGGTTTGTATGATCTCCTTCGGTGGTATACACCAGAAATGTTGATTTAGGAGTATTATACATATTGTCTTTCAAACTACTCCCTATAACCAGTCACTGTATCAAAAGGTAATGGCCAAGCACTATTTTGCACATACACATCCTACCTCCTCTAACTCACCCCCTTGAAACAGTGCTACATTAAGTTCAACTTCATATGAATATTTTTCAATCACTCTCCTTTGGTAGGAGACCACAAATTGATTATTCCAGGTCAATCTGAGCATCAGTTTAATAACATCCTTTGTGTCATTAACACAATATTGCAAAACAACTGCAGCATTTTTCTTTTGCCCAACACTAAGCATTAAGAAGGTGCACAAGCTCAAATAAAACATTGTTGAAATCTTCCTCACCACCTTAATAAATATAGTTAATTTACAATCCAGTAACATGAACAAGTAATTTGATTATTCCATCTAACATGCATATTCTTGAATTTATCAGCATCATCTGCTATGCTTCCCTTTCACCCAGCTTTCTTGGATTCCCTTTACAATTTCTCAGTCTTCTTCAATCTTGCCTAATCCAAATACTTTTGCATCATTAGCAAGTTTTGGCACACCATCATTCATCTAGTTTATTAGATCACCAACATACATGTTCACCACCCTCTTTTCAGAGGTGTTTATACATCACATAATGTAATTTTAGGTTTACATTGTTACTGACAAAACAAAAAAGTATTCTTAGTCATAAGGACAGGTAGACTGATTGAGAATTAGAAAGAGAGCTGCAGTTTCCAGAAGATGTGCTTGGTGTGGAGCAAAGCTTGGTACCTAAACTCTTCACATGAGCAGAAAATAAGACTGTCACAATGGCTACAGGACATCAGAGGGGTCAGTGTTCTCTTCATCCCGAGCCAGCATGCATTCATTATGTCACATACCCACCATCCTCCAGAAAAGTCCTTTGGTCAGAAAGCCTTCTTCATGTTAGCTAAATTTATAGTCCCTTAGGTATTCACATATAGCTGACAATCGCATGTACAACTGCTTACTGGCACAGCCATGATCAAGTGGGAAATACATTTTAGAACAAATATACATTTCCTCTTACATACTTTGTGTTGCACCATAATCTTGAGTCCTTAAATCCTTTCACATTCCAGATTTCTCCCCATTCCCTCTGACAGTCCAGAGGAAAGAGGAAGAGTCATGAACTGCAGTTCCAGCTCCTGGGGCTATCTCCACACTGGTGAGCAGCCCCATGCCTTCAGAGGGTGTGACAGGTCTCCTCACAGATCACCTCTTTAGCTCCACGTGCACAGCAAACCAAAAGGCTTTAAGTAGAACATCGGCACCCCATGGGACAGGCTACACTTGCCCTGGACATGGACTGAATCCAGCACCACCCAAGGAAGCTACATGCGCCCACTGAGTTCTAAGGTCCCTTGCACCAGGCACAGGAGGATAGGGGTTAGACAATGAAACCAAAATCATACTTTTACCACAAACACGGACTTCAGCTCCATTCCTTTAGGAACTACGCTTTAATTATTACTTTTTAATACACGTTTTTGAATAATCTCATAGGTGGAGGCAGCAACTTTCATGAAGTCTCTGAATAGGAAACCAACAGATTTTAGAAAAGGAACCTTTTCTAAAATGTGACTTTTTCACATAAAACCTCAGAGAATCTTGTGCACAATCTTGTGCCATACTCCCTCCTCAGAGGAGGAAAATCTACACGGTGATGGTTTCTTTTCAGAGATCAGGATCTGTTCCAGTGGAACTCCACAAAGCATAATAGGCCAAGACATGCTGTACTTCACAGTGCACTTAGACATAAAATCTACTTTTATGGCATTTGCTCAGCATAAAAATTTAGCCTTTACTGAAATCTTACAACTGAGCTGGATACACATGCACAAATATACTGCATACTAAGTATTATAGCCTGGCTCCGGCAAGGACTTGTATACATGTTTATTATTATGTATATAAAAGAAATCCCATGGTTTCAAAGGCACTATTCATGATGTGAGTTGAAGCACATGGGTGGGTCTCTGCAGGACTAGGACCTATATGCTACTGAGCAGCACTGCCTTCTGAAAACTTTGTACCTGTTGTATACTACCAACAGTTTATACATTCCCCCCTCAGCTGACAAACCCTTGCAACAGAGGATTTGCTTCCAGCTGAGGAGATGGAGTTCAAGTACACTTTTCATACTGCATATACCTATGCTAAATGTAAATCCATATTAAAATGAGCTACTTAAGTAACAATGAATCAAACACAGCCTCACTGCATATGAAGAGAAACAGAACGAAGAGCAGCAGATTGGCTCAGCAGTACCAAATAAACATAGAAAAAGGAAGCCATAGAGTTACCAGTACTGTGCACACAACTCTATTTGTGGGTGTATATATAAAAGACTTTCTCCATGATTGGAGGAGCCACTGATGGCCAAAACAATTTGCTAAGTGCACAAGAGTAGATGCATTTCATAGAAAGCCATTCCATACCTAAGTTACAATAACTGACTCATGGGCTTCTGCTGGACGAGAATGACCAGGAGAAAAGTCAGTCATCAGTACTAACACTGGTTGCTAATTAACCCTCATGAACAACACTGCACCAAAGCTACTTCTGCTAGTATTACAGAAACATTTAAAAGGCATGTGCAAAACTGTAAATATAACGCACATACAAAAGTTCACTTTGCTCAGTCCAGAGATCAGTCCAGTAGCCCTCACTGTGGCTTTGGTCTGCATCACTGGATTCCCTGAGGATGCATCAAGACAGTCATGCTTTACAGCTTCTCGCACACAAATGCACTGGCGGAATTGATGGCCTACAAGCTCTGCCACAGATTTTAGGGACTACCTAATGGTAGTCCCTACTACAGCTGATGGACTTTGCCTCAACCTGTAAGTTTGCAAAGCTCCCAAGTTTAGCATCATGACCCATGAGATACACAAGTGTCCTCTGTGAGCAACTCTGGCACAGCCTTCTAAAGATACCAGCAAGAGTTCAAGCACTGCCAGTAACAGAACAGGTCCCAAAGCTTATTTGCATTATTATAATATCAACACACACTCTATTTTACACCACATTATAAGTACTATATGTCAGCTACAAAACCCCCAGAGGCCAAGAGCTGTTTAACCTGTATTTTGTCACTCATATTTGATGGGACATTATCAGCTGGATAACCAGAGAGCAGTCCCTACTGGGGCTGCCTCTCCTTACATCTCTCCCCAAAAAGACCTATCTCCTCTCACAATATGGAAGCTGGCAAGTGGTGACTTGTGATTTTGGGGGGAGCCATTTTATATGTATATTTTTCCAAACTCTGAAGAACTGCAGCATGTAACTGTGCTTTTGGAATAACCAAACCCCGTAGCAACTATCTGCATAGAGCTTAAAGAAAAAAGAATTGGCTTCTAGTAAAAGCATTTCTTCTATGGTTTCAGGCTAAATGCCAAAAATCCCAGAAAACTTCTTGGGCAACAACATACTGAATCTGAGCATTTTACGGGTCACTGTTCCCACCTTGTTAAAGTTACAAAAAACCGAAGAGTTGCTTATAATGGAAACGTATGATTATTTTATGCACATCAGAGAGATAAAACGTTCTCGATAGGAAAGCTCCAGCACACATTATATCCACATACCACACATACATTATGTAATGCTTGTCCCAAATACACCCCAGTAAAGTGAGCTGGTTTGAGATCTTAACAATTCATCGACTTTGCCACATCAGAAACGAGAGTAGATGTCACTCTTCCCTGCCTCTCCGCGATCTTTACTGCGGCACTCGGCAGAGTTACAGACTTGCTGAAGACGGCCAGTTTAGGCTTGACTGTAACTAACAAAGAGCAAGGTAAAGCCCCGGGCGGGGGGAAGGCAAACACGGGCATGCCGCGATGTAAATAGGGGCAGCCCAGCACGGAGCCCTGCCCGTTCCTAGCTATTTACAAATACCTGTTGACTAGACAAATGCCGTGTTATCTGGATGTCTAATAGATTAAATTCACGGGCTGGACGGACCGTGTGAGGCTCGCTTATCGCAGGTCACCGACTGGCATTTGTAACCCAAGCATGCCTATTTTGGTGGTTCACAGACAGCGGTGCACACCCGGCGGAGCTGTGTTAGCCCGCTGCCGCGCACAGCGAGCCCCTCGCAAATGCTGCCGACCGCACAGCCCGAGTGCGAGGCAGCGCTCGCAGCGCTCGGGCTGTTTCAAAGTCTGCGCGGGGACGCGCCCGAACTCGAGCGAACTCGGCGGCGGCGGCTCCTTACCTGCTGGGCAGCGCGGCGGCTCCGGCTTTGTGCGCGCCCGCGGGAGGTGGCGGTCCCGGCCCGCGGCTGCCGCCGGCACCCGGCGCTGCGGAGGGAGAGCGGCTCCCGCCGCCCCG
>VYZQ01039394.1:42718-100939 GCA_013400655.1 Mystacornis crossleyi
GAAAGGAAAAAAAAAACCTCAGGAAAGCAAAGTGCAGCTCTGTTTAATCCATACAGACATGTCTGCCCAAATCCCTTTGCTAATGTATATCTAATTCGGATAGGCTAACTCATCCTGGAATAATGAGAGCTCCTCTGAAAATGTGGTGCATTTTTAGTATTCTTCAAGTGTATTAATGCTCTTCTGTAGGGGCTTTAGCAGGGAAAAAATTAAAATGTCTATGTATATATATGTATGTGTGTATATATGAGATATACATGCAGCTTTCTGAGGTAGGCAAGCTGATTTCTGTCTTGAAATTGTGCAGTTGTGAGGTTATTTAGGAGAAATAAGTAGCTGCTGGACAAAGCCACACAATAAACAATATTTACTAGTCAGGTAGAGCTCCACAAAGGGCATTTCATCTCTCCCCTGCCCCTCGAGCATCCCGAGTACCTCGCTGATGTTGACAGCTCCCACCGAGTGCTAAATTCTGCCTCTTTACAGCTGCAAACAGACCTACCATATCTGTAAGGCAAGAAATGTGAAAGAAAAGTACTTGAAAATAAATATTTTTCTTTTAACATTCAACACAATCCTGCCTCATCCTGCCAGTTATGCGTGACAATTGCAAATTCACCCGCAGCAGCAGGAACGTGGAGAGAAATGGGAAGAGAAACGGGGAGAAATGGAGCTTTTGTGCATTTTGCAGCTGTAACGCTCCTTCCGGCGTGCTGCAGCCTGTGCTGGGCTCCACTCACGTTCCCACTTCCCAGCTCTCCTGCTCTCTCCCAGCCAGCACTAACATCCCGTGGCAAAGTCCCACAGCCCCAGACCACGCTCTGCTAAACCCGACGCTCCCGCTGCAGGAATAGGCTCTGAAATAAGCGCTGAGGTTGGGTTTTAAAAAGCATAAAATTGAAATCGTCCTGTTTCCGGGCTTTGCCCTTTATTTACACCAAGCTGAGGGGGTTTTAAAGTTTTCCAAGGAGACTTTGAAGGGAGGGACCTTGTGCTTTTTTGGGCCCACAACAAAATCTCCAGCAGTAAGGGTTTTGTAGGCTCTTCACACATAGTTCCACTTTTCCCACAGTTTATAGCAAAGCAAGTCTGAGATTCCAGCACATCCATCCTTCCCTCCTCTCCTGTGTCCTGCTGCTTGCTTCACCCTCTCACCTTTTCAGACATGCACCAGTCTCACCTCAGACTGACTTTAAATACCCCCTGCTTTTTCTCTTGCCACCTATCTGTCACTTTTTTCTAATCTTTATTTTCTTATAGCAGCACAGGACAATAAAGAATGCATTCGGTTCACGTTTACAAGTGGTTCATCGGACACTTAAGCTGGACTTAAATTAGCAACAGTGATGGAGTGACACTGTTCCTCTCCAATCNTGTCTATGTATATATATGTATGTGTGTATATATGAGATATACATGCAGCTTTCTGAGGTAGGCAAGCTGATTTCTGTCTTGAAATTGTGCAGTTGTGAGGTTATTTAGGAGAAATAAGTAGCTGCTGGACAAAGCCACACAATAAACAATATTTACTAGTCAGGTAGAGCTCCACAAAGGGCATTTCATCTCTCCCCTGCCCCTCGAGCATCCCGAGTACCTCGCTGATGTTGACAGCTCCCACCGAGTGCTAAATTCTGCCTCTTTACAGCTGCAAACAGACCTACCATATCTGTAAGGCAAGAAATGTGAAAGAAAAGTACTTGAAAATAAATATTTTTCTTTTAACATTCAACACAATCCTGCCTCATCCTGCCAGTTATGCGTGACAATTGCAAATTCACCCGCAGCAGCAGGAACGTGGAGAGAAATGGGAAGAGAAACGGGGAGAAATGGAGCTTTTGTGCATTTTGCAGCTGTAACGCTCCTTCCGGCGTGCTGCAGCCTGTGCTGGGCTCCACTCACGTTCCCACTTCCCAGCTCTCCTGCTCTCTCCCAGCCAGCACTAACATCCCGTGGCAAAGTCCCACAGCCCCAGACCACGCTCTGCTAAACCCGACGCTCCCGCTGCAGGAATAGGCTCTGAAATAAGCGCTGAGGTTGGGTTTTAAAAAGCATAAAATTGAAATCGTCCTGTTTCCGGGCTTTGCCCTTTATTTACACCAAGCTGAGGGGGTTTTAAAGTTTTCCAAGGAGACTTTGAAGGGAGGGACCTTGTGCTTTTTTGGGCCCACAACAAAATCTCCAGCAGTAAGGGTTTTGTAGGCTCTTCACACATAGTTCCACTTTTCCCACAGTTTATAGCAAAGCAAGTCTGAGATTCCAGCACATCCATCCTTCCCTCCTCTCCTGTGTCCTGCTGCTTGCTTCACCCTCTCACCTTTTCAGACATGCACCAGTCTCACCTCAGACTGACTTTAAATACCCCCTGCTTTTTCTCTTGCCACCTATCTGTCACTTTTTTCTAATCTTTATTTTCTTATAGCAGCACAGGACAATAAAGAATGCATTCGGTTCACGTTTACAAGTGGTTCATCGGACACTTAAGCTGGACTTAAATTAGCAACAGTGATGGAGTGACACTGTTCCTCTCCAATCACAAGGACACAGAGTTTATATTTCCATTTTAAAACTCAGGTGAATAGTATTACCTGAGAACAATTAGACTTTGGAGGTCACAGAGCAGCTGATGCAATTTACATCCACGATTAAGGAATGAATATCCCACAATCAGATACCCAGTTCAGCGGACCTTCTTCATACCACCACCCTTACTTTTATTCATTATAATGTGGCATCCTTTAGGTGATTTAATTCTGCAAAATGCAAGGCACTGAATAATGCCACTGAAAGGTAGAATAAAAGTTTCTTGTTAGAAAAGACAGGGCAGATGACTGAAATGGAAAATTAAAATTTCATGGGCTTTTCTACACAGAACACACATGGAAAATGTTGTGTTCAAACGATCCTGTTCAATAATTTCACATCACTGTGATGCAATAAAACTCTCAAGATGTCTGCTCCTCCCACAGTAAATATAACATCTCACCTACTTCACAAGAAAAGGTATTGCTTGCACCACCAACTGCATTTGAGGGCTTGTAATTACGTAGGTTATAGAAGATTTTATGAGATCCTATTAAAAAAGGAGAAAAAGGTTCCGCATTCAGAGATGTTTGGAAAACAGCATTAAAGGACTGAAAGATCTTCTCTCTGCTCTCTGCAGTCGCTTGAGCAAACCAAACCATGGATTTGCAATAAAATCACGGCAATTCCTTGTTACCGTAATTATCAGCGTGGTTTCAATGGCAGATATTAGTGGTGCATCATGGAGTGGAAGGTGCTGGGCACTTCTTTTTCCAGCCCCTCCCAGGCAACAGGGATGGACAGAGCTTCCCTCCATCCCTGGTACCATTCCAAGCGTATAAAACTGTGCGTCAGCTCAGGTCTGCGTGCAATCAGGACATAATAAATCGTGCTATTAAGTTAATGTCTTCCCACAAAACTAGATTTTGGGAACAAAAAAGACAAATGGACCCTTTAAAAAACTCCTCGTATAAAGAGGCTTGAACACTGAGATTCAATGGCCTCAAAATTGAGCAGCGTAAATAAATATTAGCTGCTTGACCTTTTTAACCGACAAATATCTTCCCTAATTTAAAAATGTGCCGGCACATTCCCCTCCCCAAGCTGAGCCCTCCACAAAACACCAGTTTTAAAGGTAGTTTAGTTTTTAATGGCTCAGTAACGATCTGCAACCCCATGAAAGCAGGGGTTTACGATGGCCTTCAGCTACAGAAACCTGAATGGCGCCGCTAAGATTTTATTTGGTTGGAAAATAAAAAAAAAAAAAACCAAACATGCTGAAGTGATGTAAGAGACCTTCCCATCACATTTCCCTCCTTGTTTCACAGAACTGCACATGTATTGGTTTGTTTTATATGCCAGTGAGTTTGGTGGTGATAAAATGCTGCCAAAAGCCAGTTTTGATGAATGGTAATAAAGTCAAATGCCTCATATTTCACTGAGAATTTTTTTAAGGAAAAACCTAAAAATTTGTCATAACTCATATTCTCGATTTGATCCTGTGAGTATGACCAAAAAGCCATAATATTAAAAAAAAAAAAAAACAAAACAAACACCCCAACAATTCCAGCTAGTTATCCTTTTTTACTTTATCTCACAGAGCTCTCACCACAAAATAAAGAGTAACACGTTGATGCTTGTTAAGCCATGAAACATGAATGGGAAATAAAAAATTAAATTACTTTGTTTCCAGTATCCACCACCCCACCTCCCGCCCCCTTCCGAATGAAAGCACTCTGGTGAAAAAACTCATTTGCATCGTGGAAGTTTTCTAAGGGCTCAGGTAAAAGAGAGCAACCCCCAGCAGAGAAGTCTGAATTCAGAGAGGAGCTGCTGTTGTTTGGGAATGGGAAGAAAGAGGATTTCCTACGTGTTCAGGCTGTCAGATATGCACTGGAGGTTTGGAAAAAGGAGTCAATTCCAAGGTAGCGACATGTCCTCACTCTCCCCGCTGTGATGTTCTGGCCCCCACTTTTAAACAATCATTTTAGAACTCAAACCTATTTATGACAAAAACCATAGAAAGTCTCTCTTCACGCAGAGAAATTTCATTGCCCTATTTTTCCTACAAATGACTCAACCTCAGCTCTTTTAAGCGATTTTCAGGTCAAGATTTTGTGTTATTTCTATGCAATATCTTCCTCACCTTGACTCTGAAATTGTGTCTTGATGAGCTGCTCTGAAGATATTTGGCTTACACACACCTGTTTCTCGAGTCTTCTTTATCTCAGGGAAAAAAAAATAATATAAAATTGTCCATAAATTGACCCAACATTTTTTTCCAGACTCCCCATGGCTCGAGCAGCAACACACATGGCCAATCCAGTTTCTCAGTACCTCAGAAATGTTTGGCCATTAGGATATTTAAGGAAGATTAATCAATAAAGTGGCATCAGTTTTAATACCTTATTGACTGGCTATATACTAAATATGGATGAGTGTAGATTCAAGCAGAGATTCCGTTTCAAAGTGCCCATGATAACCTGTGCAAGCACAGCCCAGGAATGATTTAGAGAGGGAGATAAGTGATAAATAAGAGCTGCTCAACATTGGGTTGTGTGGAAACTAAAATCACATCAAAAACAGGGATTATTGCAATATAAGGTGTTTTCCTTCCACCTCGTGGGGTTCCCTGGTTATTCACTGACACAGCCACACACAGGGCTGTACCTTTTTTACCTTTCTGTGATCTGTTTGTATCAATTTCCACTGCAGTTGCCTGCATCCCTTTGACTTGGGCAGTTTCCACTCTCATATGGCAGCAGAACCTGTGCAGAGGTCATTAAGCAGCAAATATGTTAAATAGCCTTTAGCACACTTTCAGCATCATCTTCTAATTGCTTTTCTCTCCATAGGTAGATTCAAACCACTTCCCTTAAAAGAGAGAGAGAGAAACCTTCTCCTGTTTCTTTAATGACTTTTATTGATGGTTTTGTTTTGCTCCTACTTTGGGCCCAGACTTGCCTATCTATGCTGGCATTTTAAAGCAGTAATTTATGTCATAGGTTGAATCACATAATAATGGCATTTTATGGTTTATCATACTCAGCTTTCTGGGTGTGTACCTCGGAGGCAAAAGAAGCAAATTTTTATTAACACATGTTTATACATAATTGACCATTTGGGAAGTAGGAAGGAGAAATGGCTGTGATTTACATAGTTTAAGAAATGTCTTAGAGCACCTCACCCAGTCTGGAGCTCCCACTGTGACAGATGAGCAAATGCCCATGGGAGATGACAGCATGGTATTTATGGTATTTCCTTCTGAGACAATTAAGTAACATATGCCAAGACCATAGGGATTATCTCTGAGCTACACAGTATGTAACTCTAGCTGAGGAGAAATATAATATTTTATAAATTTGACAAACCATAGGAAAGAAAAAAAAAATGATTCACCCACTTTAATAATGCAGTAACTTTTCCCTGACTTAATCAGACGTTTCTTGATTTGGTTTTTTTGGGGTTTTTTTTTTTTGGTGATAAAATAGTGACAAGCTGCATCCCACACACTACCTCGGAGATGCTGTGCAGGCCAGGGAAAAGCTCAGACTCACACAAAGTACACTCTGCTGTCCCAGGATTAAAGGATTTGACAGCCCATTTGGTCTAGAACAGCCCTGATTTTACAACTACGGTAAAGAATAAAGCAAACTTTAAATCCATGCACTTTTCCTCATTAGTGGCATTTAATACCGCTCCTAAAATTATTATCCTGTGCTTGGAAAGGCTCATGGATCTTCACTGCATCTTCACAGACTTTCACTGTATGCAGCCATTTACTGTTTTTCAAAGTAGAGGCAAAATTAGATGCAATATTCAAAACCATAATAACATTACTGGTTCTCTATTATTTTATATAAATAACCTGAAAAATATAACAATTTATTGATGAGTGCATTTATATCCTCAGCTATTCCTCAATTCCATGTACTGTGCCAACATTCTGCATCCATTGGACCAGCAGTATATGGATTGTAAGTTCATAGTTTCTGTATGTGTTAACTATTCCAAGAACTCATTTTTTGGGTCCTTATTTTAATTGTTTTAGAAACTTTTTAGAAGAAGGGCTTTTTCTTGCACTGCAATAAAAAGAATTTCTTCACAGGGCTGCTTAGTGAGCATCACACTACCCAGATTTGCTTTACAAGCAGCAGGAAACAACATTTGCTCCACATATTCAAAATGAAATCAGATACCGGGTGAATGACTGCAAGTGAAATCAGATCCACGTCACAGCACTTAAGACGTCACCTGAACCACTTCAGAAACTCTCACAACTGAACCCAAAATTTCTCACGCTTAGATAAGAGAATGGAACAAGAAGAAGAAGATTTCTGATCTATCAAAAGATCTGGTTGCCTGAAATTTCTTCACAAATACCAAAAATGATGAAGAGTATTGCTTTATAGGTGCAAATTCTGTCAATTTTATGTAATTTCTAATGAGCTCTTAGTTTTAAAAAGTCCAAATTGTTTTCAAAGCTGCAGCAGACACCATTTATTCAACTTTGGCTGTTCTTCTGCAGCCCCTCATGTAACAGGATACTGGCTCATGGCTCTAAAACAATAACATTACTTTTCCCAAATTTGTAATCAAGTTTTCTGCCTCATGTGTTCAAAGAGGTGATAACCTTTCAACCATTCCTGCTGGAAGAAAACTCACCAACAGAGGGGTTTTATGATTCTACGCCAAATTTTTTGTTCTAGTTCACAAACCTGTGCCAAATTCTGAACTTGTTATCTATTTTATATTCAGCCCAGCAGATCTCCATTAACATGGGAATGCATATCGTGGTTTTTACTTCAGGAATTACCTAATGGAGGTGAGGGAAAAAAAAAAAACGCACAACAAACAAAATGCATAAATCTCAGCAGACTTATTGATTTATTCCTCCAATAATTGTAAAACTCAGGTCAAAAGTATAATAAAGATATTAATTATAAAATAGCCAAGATGTCAAGGTTACTCTTTCTTTCAACAGTCCTGAGCTGAAAGCTTAAGTTCCCCTACTACAGATACCATGGGATAGGAAAACAATGCTCCAGAGAGGACATTACTGAAAGTTATGGATGGGCCAGTTGGGCAACTAATAGGTCCTTAATGGCTTTCCAAAGTAGCCCATAATCTCTGCTAATACCATCTCTAGAGGGTCTGCATGATGTACGGTGTAATAACTGTAGTGCTTCTAAATATAGTTTGTGCCACACTGATTGCAGCACCGTCCCATCTATTTTGTGAGGTTATAATGGAATTCCTGGAGTTTGTTCCGTCAGCACGGAGAGCCTTTACAGTTGTCAGTGTTTCTGATTAGGGCTTTCACTTTATTTCAAAACACGCCGAGCGGCCGTGATTTGGGGAGAAGGGAAATATTGACCTGGAAAAGAAAGTCTAGTCCTTCTTTGGTTACTGCTCTTCATGAGCTGATTTGGACACTTGAAATAGTGACAAGAAACCAAAGGACACCGGAAGGAGCAGCAGGTCCAACCACGAGTTTATCTTTCATTC
Organism: Mystacornis crossleyi; assembly: GCA_013400655.1. NCBI lineage: Eukaryota > Metazoa > Chordata > Aves > Passeriformes > Timaliidae > Mystacornis > Mystacornis crossleyi. The sequence continues at coordinate 50,747 of VYZQ01039394.1, forward strand.
CTGTTCAGCTGTCCCAGTGCATCACTGGAACTAAAGTTGCACATGCTCACTTTTGTTGTTATCCTTGCCAACATGATTGTGATTTTTAAGGAAGTCAAGTGTTCTCAGCACACAGGAAAAATTCAACCCAGCAGCAAATTTCTTCTTGATTCACACAGCACCTTAATTAATATGATTCCACCCTTTACTCCAGGTTTCTCTGCTCTTACAGGTTTTGCTGCAGGAGCACAGGAAGGGCTCAGCGCAGACCAACACTTGGTAGCAGCATCCAGCCTCTGTCAGAATCATCCTAGGGAAGGAATAATCCCCCCAGCCACACCTTCTGTTCCCTCCTCTTCCCCACACCAGCAGACGCTGGAGCCTCCCAGACACACACTTCTCACTCCAGCACCAAATATACAAATAAACAGAAATTTGGGTCAAGCCCAGTCTGGCTGTTCCACCCCATGGGGTTGATGTGCAATGACCAGAGTGAAGAAAATCTTGGACAGTCCCTTTTTTCTGTGGTTAACACCACTGTAAATGAGTATATTCAGCTGTAATTTTGACAGTCTGTTCATCTATTTTTCATACAATTGTGTTATCACAGTTTAGTTACATCACCTTCTAGATACAAGATTAAATATGAACAGTATATACTTAATAAAGAAAATTCATGTTATTGAATTGAAGTTCACAAGGTTTATCTGTTCTCCGTGCCCCAGGAACTCCTTTTTGAACATTTTGGGAACTGCCAGCATCTACTTGGTGCAAACTGATGAGTCACTACAGCTGGATCTGAAATTGCAAAGCCACCACGAAGGGGTGAATACACGAGCTCAGGTGGATGCTGCAGGCAGAAATATCTGTTGGAGGTATTTAAACATCCAAAAAAAGGAGGTTCAGACACCAGAACATCTTGTCACGTCTCTTCTTGCACGACTTTAGAAGGTGGGATCTCTGGGATTAGTCCCAAGAGCCACACCACAACACACATGGAACGTCCAATTCTCCACTCAATTCCCAGATATTTTCATCCTGAGCCGTGATGATGTCAAAATACAGCACAGGATTTTCTGCTTAAGTGGTTTTTTTTTTTTTTTTTTGCTTTTTCCAAGAACAGGAAATATGGGTTGAGTACTACTGTAAAAAAAAAAAAAATCACACGTTGCTCTTACAGGAGGGAGCTCAGGATGAGCGCAATTACATCAATATTATTGTAATTAATGATTACATCATGCCTTGGAAAAGGAGCACAGAAAAGGTTGGTATTAACATGCAAGACACGGCAGAGTGATATCAATACTCATTTTACTGTTCAGGTCTTTTTTTTAAAAAGCTAATAGCTGTCAAAAATACCCATTATAGGCTAGTCTATAATTTGTAGAAGTCAAGTAATACATTTTTTCTGAAGGTATAATGGATGCTCCATGGAGCAATTATTTTAGAAAGACAACTTCATCTCAGCTGTCTCATGCCAGCAGAACTATTTAAGAGCCAGAAATGCATAATTCAACATGGAAGAGCTGTCAGATTTGAGAATACCTTTAAATTATAAAAACTTAGTACCACTAGTCAGTTATAATTATAATGGAAATGTAGTTTTCTGTCGTTTTATCATAGCAAACATCTCTTAAGAAGCAATTTCATGTGTTAAAATATTTTGGCAAAGTGACTTTTGATTCCAAAGGGATACAGATTATCCAGTTTTATACCTGAATATTTTCCTCACAAATTGAATGTAACAGCTCACATCGTACAAGATGGTAAAGCAAGAGTATTATTAAAATCCCATTGGAAATTGTTACTATGAAACAATGAGCAGCATAACTCACTAGGACAGGTCAAGTTATGCACAAAAAATATTATTTTATTACAAAATATGACAAGACAGTTTTTCAGCAGACAGTCAATTATTTTATACAGCGCACAGCCAAAACACAGAAGACAATTCTTCTTTTGACTTTGGCTTCTTTTAGTGACTAGAAAACCAAATTATGAATCATTAAAGTAGTCACTCGGATGGGTTTAGGATCAACAAAGCATATTAAAAGCTCTCTTGGAAAATTAAGGTAATATTTAAATCCTTTTCAATTTCTTTTTTTTCGTCCAGGGTATTGCAGTGCCAATTCTCTTCCCTTTAGGCAGGGCCAGAAAAATTCTCCGGGCTTCACTCAGAAAAAAAAGCCTATTGAGTTATTATAAGGTTATATCAGATACCCAATAAATGGTTTTTGGCATTTCCCTCCAAGAGCTGAACCCAACCACCAAAGGGTCATTCCAGGTCATTACCAGGGCTCAAGTTCATTTTCCTTTCTCACTTTGTTTTCTGAAACCCACAGCAGGTCCCAGCCCTCTCCACTACAGAGGAAATATAAAGCTGTTGTATTCAAATATCTTTTTTTGCTTTTTGAAGTGATTTCTCAATGATTTTACAAACTGTACTTAGTTTGCTTCAAAATTCAGCAAATCACTAAACATTTTTTAAAACATTCACGAATAGCTCATTCGTCAACCTGTTCCTTAATTTCATGGACTTTTCTTTTCAAAAATGTTCACCCAAACCTTCACATGGTCATTTTTCAGGCTAATTAGCTTTTTTTGGTGATCCTGTTGCTGATGACCATCCCACTTCCCACACTTCTCCCGGCCTTTCTGCTCAGCCCACACACGCAGTGAGCAGAGAGGCATTTCCCCCGTTATGGGTTGTGGTCAGTTGGTTTTATTTCCAGATATTTCCTGACTTATACTGTGTGTACTCAAGTCCATATTTCATTTTAAACAACTCAATCATCCAAGGTGCTCTCAGCAAATTTTAAGCAGGTTTGTGACGGGAAAACGTTGAACTTTAGCATTAAATATAACAATTTGATGGTAGTTCTTGGAATTTAGTGCCAGTTCTTGGAATTATTCTGGCAGTAAAGCTACTTCATGGTAAAAAGGGAGGGCAGGAATGATGTCCCTCCTTTTTTATTTACACCTCCTTTCCTCCCACAGCATATGATGAGATTACACCCAAAAGATGGAAAGTTTTCTTATCATTCCATCCCTAAAGGGAGAACCAGCACGTTAACAAAGTGCTGAGAAACAGGAGATCCACTTCAGAAAATATCAATTTCTTGTTTCTATGGCCGCAACATGATGTAGTATTGCATAACATAATACAAATTAAGGAATTAAATTGGTTTCATTTCATCTGATTTTCTGGCAGGCTTTAATGTGTTAAGTATTTAGTAAAGAGGCAATTGGGATGCATGCAGCATTCAGAATTGTAATTTATTAACACATCCTCAGTAGTGGCACACATTATCTTCCACAGCCTCACCTGTAAATTTCTGGGTTAAATCAGGTTCCGTCCCGGCAGCACATTCAGTCTCAAGACACACAGTGGTGTTTTCAGCCAGCAGATTCCCAGCACTCCGCAACATTTACCTTTATTCTGCATCTTTTCCGTGTAATACACAGACGTAATTGCTTAAACAGAGCTTTAAAATTAATGCTATAAATACAAATTTGGGGTTTGCAGGACACCACACCGCAGACTTTCAACGAGTCAACAAAATGGTAAGTTTGCCACTCCTCCACTAAACGACACGCAGGCAATTTACTAATAATGAATAATAAATATATTTTAATAGCTCCTTGGTTTTCCGTGCCACAGATTTGATTTAAGTGTAACAGGGGGCTCCCCCAGCCTCTGCAGACGTGGCCAGAAAAGGCTGTGGAAGGGGCTGGGGTTGGAGCCATTGTTTCACAGAAACTCCACGGATTTGCTTGTAAGGGAGGTTTTCATCTCGTTCCTACGTCCGCGCTAAAGGAACACTAATAATGCAAAGCTGCTGTAAGTACTAAATTTCCAATCACATAATTAAAATTAGCAGTGTTGGGACTTCATGCCTGCGCACTCTACAACAAGGGAAATGTTAATATTGCACAGTGTGAAGGAAAGGAAAACTTCCTAGTTTTTAACAGCTGCAGACATGTTCCAACACCTGAAGCAAGTAGGGAGTTAATTGGTTTCCAGTGATGTTTTTCAAAATCCAGATGCATAATTCCTGATTATTCCAGTGGTTTGAACAGCCGTACAAAACCTCTGTGTTGTGGTTGGGAGCTAGATTTCCACCTGTGCACCAAGAGCCAGGTAACCCCTGTGGATCTCACCCTACAGCATTAAAATCCACCGAGGAATGGGGTTGTGCTCAGGCTGTCAAAAAAAAAAAAAAAAAAAAAAAAAAGGGGTTTTTAATGCATTTTTACCACAAAAATTACTCCAAATATAGCATTAAAAGGTGTTAGATTTTTTTTTCCCCCTTCATTTTACATAAAGCTCGACTCAAGGACGTATTGCCTCCTGCCTTCCCCTGACACAAAGTGTATTTACAGTAGGGCCTAAAAGTTTTTACTCCCGTTTCTCAGTCCAACACTCCTGAATTCGATTAATGGAGACATTCGAGCACTTACGTCAAGTTATGCTGCATATAAATGGGGATAAAAGGATTACCAGGTTATAAATCAATTGAGAGATTCAGGGATATAAATCTCAGGGACACTGGGCTTCAGCCTTAATGGAAATGCAGAATTCCATTGGCTAATCACAATTTAGATTGCTACCAGATACATCACTGGGTTTCGCTGGGTATTCTATAAAAATCTCCCTAGTATTGAGGAGAGGTGGGAAAAGTAGAAAAAAACCCTTGAAGGTATTCTAAAAAATCTATTTCTATGTATAAAGCAAACCTGGAAGCAAACTGTGCTGACAAAACTGATTTTCTAGACAAGGAATTAAGCTACATTTTTGTGGTGGTAGAAGTCATCGTTCTTTTTTGTGTGGTTAATACAAAATAGGAGGATATTTTACCTAAATTAATCTCTTAGAAAAGTAGATTTACTTATCCCCAGGAAAAAAAGACACAAAGATAAGTATGGAAAACTATACATGCACAGAAATGCAGAACTTGTGTGACAAAGTTGTGACATGGCCAAGTTAAAAAAAGCTTTACAAACCTTTGAGTCCCTTAAGGAACTTCAGTTTTGCAGAAATATTGTTTTTATTAATAAAAAAACAATATTATTTTCCTTCCGTTTGACAAAACAGAGCAAGATGGAGAGAAGGGTCCAACACGCAGAAAAGAAAACTGAATATTCCAGGTACCCCAGGTTTTTGGTTTTTTTTTTTTTTNAAAACACCTGCACGGAGAGGCTGCTGTAGGTTTCCATAAACACCTGCTGGACATCAGGGTGTTCTGTTGGAAACAGTGGGAATGGGCCGGGCAGACACGACCCCGAGCAGCTGCAGTGGGGAGGGTGGCGTGGAAGGCATCGAACCGCGGTTCCTTCCATGGCTGCCAGTTCCAAATTCAGGTTCCACGTCAGTGCTGGATCCACCAGCCCAGCAGCACAGCCCGGTCCCAGTGGGTGCTGCACGAGCTCGGGGATGTCACTCTGGTGTCACATCGGATGCTGGCAAAGGGCCACGTTATGAGTAAAAATTAGGGCTGACCACGAAAGGTCGGCGATGCTGTTTTTTTCAGAACGTGAATAATTTTAAGCCAAGGCAAAGAAACAACGGAGTGGAAGGAGTGGGGGTCACTTCCAGCTGTTACTTCATGGTGTGCTTTGGCTCAAGGCCAAGGAGACTGAAGGGGAGACTCTGTAATGAAATATCTTTCACTCATTTATTTTTTATTTAATAGACAAGATTTAGAAGCGCTTTGGTGTTTTCTGACAAGGTTGGGGGCTTTTTGAAATCACCACCATTTCCTTTGTGCTAGGCAACCAAACATATACACCACGTACAGTGTAATTTAAATAGTCAATTATTACCTAAAATATCTCCAATGGCACGCAGAGACTTCAAAATTGATGGTTTGGTACATTTTTATGAAATGTTTCAGTTGTTATTTGGAAGGTTCTTGGAAATCCAGGAATTCCGAAGAAAAGAGGAAAAAGTTGTACCCTTCTAGATTTGTTCTGCCACAACAGGATCAAACCATGTGTCAATTAAAATGCAATAACAATGGAGTTACCACTATTTTTAAAGTATCCTCCATAATTTATAGCATACCCTGCCCAATGCCTTGTTTACAAATGGAATAATTGTATTTATTTATTTCAGAACTTTTGGATCCTCAGACTATATTAAATACCTCTAATTTTCATTCAGCACAGAAATGTGAGTATGATGATGAGTGGTTATGAAAGCAAGTTTTTCTCAGATATTTAGTTCTAAGAGGAAACCCTCCCCCTAAGAATACAATTTTACTTTTTCAGCATTTCCCAATATTAACATTATTCCTCACACAAACACTAATTATGGGCCACACCAAGGACCACCGAAGTCACTTCATGGCTTTGCCCATTTAAATCAAACTTTCTGAACATCCCAACAGCCTCTAACAGAACACAAAATCTGCCTTGTAAGAAAGAAAAGAGGGGGAAAAAAAGCATTTTCCTCAAGTTTGATTTTGTCATCATTATTATTCCAAAGTTTTTGCAGAGGATAGCAGCTGTTTGTCACAAATAACGCTAAAAAGGAAGGGTTTGTGACTGTAATTTTTGAACTCTTTACTTACTTGGGGCCATTTACTAAAGTAAATTACAGCAAGGAGTGGTTATTGTGCTAATGCAGGAAGAATCTGCCCTTCATAACTACAAAATTTCATAATAATGTGTTTTACAGTGTGGTCCAAACCTGATTACTCGAAGAAAGGACAATAAAGAATGAAAGCAGATGCTCATAAAAAACCCTACAATATCAAAGAAAAAAAAAAAAAAACAAACAACCCGACATTAAATATCACATTAAATTAGGAAACAGAAGATGGAGTTCTTCAGATTTTACTTTTACAGTAAAACGGGAGACAAAAATACAGATATATTTTCTAAAAATAGGAAGTTAAGGAGAAAGAGAGTGACTAGCTTGATATATATTTACAAAGATGAAGAATCCTGCAAAAATATTTATACTTTCTCTATTTTGCTCCTTTGGAATATTGTTTTTCATGCTTCCAAAATTTTAGTGATTGTAAAAACACAATAAAATATATTTTGTTATCAAATTAACATGGTAAAATTCATGACACAATGCACAAATACCCCCCAATCCTCAAAAGTGAAATACCACTAATAGTAATATATAGGATAAAAAGAATAATAAAGGTTGTTATTCAAACTATAATAAAAATGTACTTAATTAAGTAGAAAGAGCTACCTCCTTTAAAAAAAAAATTTAAAACTGACCCCCAGCAGATGAGAAACTGCCAGAAAAAGGATTTAAACCTGGCTCTGAACTCTGAGCATCCTCACCAAGACTCTGCATTAAATCCTATTTTTGGTACCATATGGAAAGAATCTTTGGAAATTTTCAGACTGAATGTTAAAATTTCAACACCAGAGGCAAGAAAAAAATGAGCAGCTGGAAGTAGAGAGTGTGACCACCAACTGGACTCAAAAATCCAACCCCTCTGCAGTGGAAAATTGTGTGTTTGATGTGGGATTGCAAACTCAAAGCGACCCTGAAATCATCAAGGCTTGGTGCCTCAGAGAAGAGCTGCAGTTGACAGCCAAAACTGATTCCTAAACATGTACCTGTGAAATTAATACTTCACTCCTTTTAATTGTTTTCATAGGTCTTTAATTTTATCGTAACCTGATCCTCAATAGAAAATTTTCAGCAAACTCTCCTGATTTCTGCCCATTCTGCAGCATGACAAGTACACCGAAATTCAGTGCAGCCACATGCAAGTGCATCCATTAGAAGAAATGGTTTCCATTAATTTTCTTTTTTCCTACTGCAGTAACTCTTTTTTAATGGGAAAAATTCCTATCCATATGCTTAGGTGCATGTGTCAATGCATCTGTGTAAAGTATTAGAAAAGTAAAGAACAAATGCATGTTTGCTACAAGTTTTATATAAGCACTTGCACATTTATTCATAAAATCGATGTATATTTGCATATCTATATCCATTTTTAAAGAGATGTGCATTTCTACCCCCATGTGTTCATGTATTTGCATGTATAAACACAAAAATATAAACATATGTGCATATATATCTATATATATATATCCCCCTGATCTTCTTTCCTCACCAAGTGCAGTCCTTTATTCAGTGAAAGTTTCCAAGTGCCTGCACATTTATTTCTGGATAAAAGAAGCAGTTTGAGCTCCTGACCACCATTCTCTAACAAATAATTCTTTGTGGCTGTAATTAAGATGGCTCTGAAAGACTGCTGGGATGTCTTAGTGGTCTGGAGAGCACTCCCCCCTCCCCTGAAACAAAATCCTTTATCACGTTTTTGAATTAATTATAAAAGTTAAAAATTAAATCTTTCTTGTGTCCCCCATAATAATCCTCCCAGATCAGTTTTTGTCCATATTAATGGAGAACACATCCCTAGTAAGATTTAATTTCAAACTTTTATAATTATGGTTAAAATTAAATCTTACTGTGGCTGTATTACACATTAACATGAATGAAAGCCAGCCTAGGAGGATTATCAATGGTACTCCAGCACGATTTATTTTTAACTTTTGCAATTAATTAAAATCTTTGGATAAAGATCTTGTTTTGGAGTGGGGGAGTCCCTATTAAGATGAAGCCCGTGAAGTGTTTCCATTCTTGTGCAGGGTATTGAAGATGGGAAGGCAGAGGCTGGGAGCTGAGGGAGATCATCCAATAAATCATTCCTCCCTGGCGGAGCAGGACTTAGTTCTGAGCTGCCTCTGCTCTGGAGAAAACGGTAATAACACACCAAAACAGCAGTTTGCTCCTTAAAAGCACCCACCAACACCCAGCAACAAGCATGGAGACAACCTCACACCACTCAGAATACTGTGAGAGGTATCGTCCCCTTCAAGTTCTCCTTTTTTCTCTCATTAAAAAAAAAAAATTAAATTAAAAANATCTATTTCTAAGGGTAAAATTACTTGGCCTTGATTATTTTTGCAGTTTTCCCCATCAGAAATGAATTTCGGCAGCAGCAGTGAACAACACTGGGTCTCCCTCACACACCAACTACGCTTTGCCGGCCAAAAGAGGGGTGAATCCTCACTTTTGGGGATCTTCATCTCCAGGATTGCCGAGTCCCTCAGGGCTCGGGTCTTTCCCTGCACACAGAGGTCTCCCAACTCACTCTGCTGCCCCGGGCAAACCACAGCCCCCGTGGGAGAGGCCACGGACTCACTGGCAATGGTGGAGTTCGGAAAAGACCCTTCAGACCCTCAAATCTGATCATAAAGCCAATGCTGCCAAGCCCAGCCCTGCACCACGTCCTTAAGAGCCACGTGTTTTCTCCTGGCACCAGCTGGGGGGGAGCAGAACTTAAAATAATAAGCAGAATAAAATGTTGTTTGAAAGGGCTTTTCCCCTCAGAGGAGTTTCTTCAGTCAGTGACTTTGCTCTTCCGTGATCAAACATCTTACTCTGCTGGAAAGTTATATTTAAGCCAGAAATTATTTAAATTCCCTCTGAAAAGCCGACAGAGAGTTTGCAATTTGGGCTTTGCAGTACCTGGCTTTTTAAAAATACTTTTTGTTTAGAATCAGTTCTGCCCCATGCCTGGAAGTGCCCAAGGCCAGGTTGGACGGGGTTTGGAACAACCTGGGGCAGTGGAAGGTGTCCCTGGCCATGGCAGGGGTGGCACAAGAACAACTTTAAGGTCTCTTCCAACCCAAACCATTTTGGGATTGTCTAAAATGTGCCTTGGAGAAAAATAAGCAGAGAGAGAAGAGAAGCTGAGAAAAGACAAGGCCCAGAGAGAGAAATAGTCATAGCCATACTTTGAATTAAATCTACAAAAAGGATCACACTTGGCTGGAAACAAAAGCTCTGTCTCCTATATGATTCCTTTGGCAACCAGGAAATGGGAACTTGTCCATTCTTTGTAAATATGAAAGTATTTATATTGCATCAAAAGTCTCTGATTCCACTATCGTGTTTTTCTTCTAGGACAAACCACAGAGCTCAAAAACTTTGGCTAACCTCATTCCTTCCCTGTGATTTGCTTTAAGTTACACAGGAAGAATACCTCAGTTTGTGCTTCCCAGAAAACGTCACCTGAAAAAGACAGTATTTATGAGAAAACACTGTAAGGGGTCTGATTTTAACATGGGGAGAGGCCAGGAGGAGCAGGAAAAACATAACCTTGCACATCCACCTTGGAAAACCCAACAACATTGGATTGAAAACATCAATGGCTTTTATACAGCCGGAGGCTGAGACATCCTCACTTGTTCCTGTTCCTTAAGGAAATAATTTTACTTCCTTTTAGTGCTGCAGTTAATTTTCTGTAGGCATTCAGTCATCCATCTTTTCCAGAAGTTGGAAATGCCTAATTTTTGGCAATTACTAAGCACAGTGTTATTGAATGTTCAACTGAAAGTAAGATTATCCATAATACCAATAAATTCACACATATATACATATATATATATAAAAGGAAGGGTTTTCTTCCTTCTCAAAATGAAAGAGTATCCATAAACGATATTTCCATGTAGGAATATCATACCTAGTCCTCAAATAGCAGCTCTGGCCCGTTCTGACACAACGAGGAACAAGCAGTTCGACAACGTAGGAGTAAAAATCACTTCAGGAGATTCTCAATCATTCAATGAGATTTTCTTTAAAAATCTTGTCCTGATTTGCTGATACCTCTTTGAATTATCCCGAGAGGATAATTCTGAGCCAAGGAGGCTCTTTTCTTGTTCCCCTCCTCTGTTATCCTGTGAGCAATGATCTCCCATGCCGAGAGCCTGCCTCACTCACCATATTCCACTGGAAGCAGTTACCTACATCTAACCAAAGTATAATTTCAAATACAAAAATAAAACTGCAAACAAGTCACTCGTAGATTTTCTTCCCTTTCCTTGCTTGTTGTCCTGTACATTCCTGATTGAAAGCCATGATTATTTATCTGGGGAAGTCCTGTAAGCCATGTCATCACGAGTGCCGATGAATTTTCTGGGAATGATCTGAAATGTTTCCAGTTAAGCACCAGACTTAACATCTCAAGAAGAAAAACTAATGTTTCTACCACATATTTTATTAAGCCCTTTAGGTCCTTTTACAAGAGAGGAAATACCAATTAACGTATAATTTAGCAGAACAAAATATTATCCCATTTCAACCAGTACCCACTTCCTTGAAGTTTATTCAAGCATTAATAACCATTTAATGCAATTTAACTACACTGAGGTATCCGTTACATTAATATCATATATCCATCAGGAAATTAGAGTTTTGTCTCTATGAATTTTGTATTACAAGAAAGTCTTTATAATTTTATTCTGCACTTTATGGTGGCTAATTTAAGTTTTAAAACGGTTCAGATAACTTCCCAGTCTCCCTCTTCTGCGCTGTAATATGACTAACAAATTGTTACTGATGTTAAAAGATCATGAACACATCATTTATTAAACAGGGCTGGAGAGAGAAGTTTGAAAGAAGAGTGCATTTCCCACATAATCCCTGTGTTTCCAGGAGCTCACATCCAACCATGAGAACAAACTCCATGTGCTGGGATGCTCAGGACCCTGGGCTCCACAGGACAGGAAACAAACTCAAAAAATATATTTGAATTGAATCTCTCAGCCTAAAGAAACTCCCTGCCCACTCTACAGTCAACTTTAACACGGACATTGGGATGAAAATCTGATGAAAGAGAGATTTCCCCCATCCTGCCTGAACTGGGGCTGGTGGACCAGTGATGCCCATGAGAAAAGGGAGTTGAGTTCAGTGATAACCCAAAGCAAAAGAGAAAATCCTCCTAAAATGCTCAAATGTGAGACAAGCACAAGTAGGTACAGCTACAGGGGAGTTCTGGTTATTGCAACATCAGCTTGTTCAGCTTTTTAAATTCACAGGTGTTTTTACCCTTTTCCTTTGTCAAAATATCAGAAAATTCACCTACAGCTGTTAAAAACAACCAGAAATAAATTCTGAGACAATGTAAACTTCTAAGCAATTTTAAAAGAAAAAAAAATCAATCTTGCTGTTAAAGTTTGGAATGGTATTTAGTGTTTAATTCTGCATCATGGCTTTCATCTGAATGTTTACCCAAATTTTTAAAATCTTCCTAGCCCTGTTGAAGAGGAATGAGAACACAGATTTCGCTTTCTGATTGGAGAATTTAAAGCTTTTTGCTGATGATTCTTTTCTTCATAAGTATTTCCTAAACTGCAATTTTTTATATATCTTTACATGCATTTGTGTGTAGCAAGATGAGCTATAAATCCTAATTCTGACGTAGTATTATCTATTGATTCTAGAATATCTTCTCTCTCACAAAATTCCCTGAAGCATAACTTTTCAGACATGCATTTTTTGCTCATCCTATGAGTGCTTTTTAGGGAAAACTGGTTGAAAAGAGATGGTTTAGGTGCATCCCAAGGAATTTACCAGCTCTGCCTACACGTGTCCTCCCCTATTCCTACACTCCTCCATAGATCCTACAAATCAGCTGCTTGCAGTCCAATCTTTTGGTAATTTCAGTCACCATCTCCTTATGCCACTGGAAAAAACAAACAAACAAACAAAAAAAATCAGATGCTTTTCAAGTCCTGAGGATTAATTTAGAAAGAAAGAAGTTGTGTTATGCCCTAACTGTATCCAAGAAGTTCTTTATGTGTTGGTTTGAGGGTCAGTACACCTGGATTAGCTGGAAAATCAGTACAGTTTCAAGTGTTAGGAAAAGAGACAGGATCTGTAGAAACTGTCCCATAAAAAGGGTTTATTGAGAGCCTGGGATGGAGGGAAGTGACCAGCTCAGTGAGAGGAACCCAAAAAATGGGTGGGACACGCTTCCCACCCATTTCCAGATAAAAGCCTATTCTCAGACCACAGATTATAACCTCAGCTGTTGGAGGGAAGAAATCTTTGCTATCAAGCCTTTGAAGGAATAAATGCTACAAAATATCCTGCTTTTCATGCCTCGACCAACAAGACGAGTTGGTTGCAAACCTCTCAAAACTCACCAAACACAAAATTTTGTAATGCTGCTGCTCCCGTGATTTCCATACCCTGGAAAAAAGCCTCCCCTGCACAAGCACTCCTTCTCCTCAGCTCTTTTCCAGCACAGTGCATTTTTCTGTGTCAGAAAATTACAGATTCTGTAAATGTCTGAAGATAAATTTTCCTGGGGTGCATTCCTGAGTCACCTGGACGCCTAAATGAGAGAGTGGTAGGAGAGTCCATATTAAATTGCTTTTACTGACAGCATCACTATGGAATAAAAGATATCTGTCACATCGTTGATATGAATCTCCTCCTTATTGTGCCTTTTGGCATCTGTGGGTTGTTAAAGAAGCCTGAAACTGCCTTTTCTGCAAATTCTTTCAACTCTTTAGTTCTTTTTATTTGTCCAGCAGGCTTTGGTCTTGTTAAGCTTTGCCTATGGAAGGGAAGGGAAAATAGGCCCAATGTATTTTATAATTCCAGAAGTGCTCCCTGGGGTGGGAGAGTCAGCAGCAGCACACAGAGCAGCTGCACAATGCAACCAAGTTTCTGACTTAGAGGAATAACATAATTTGGATACTATAAATGTCTTGGTTTTAATTGTTTGGTCCACATTAAATTTCTTCCTGCAGTAGCAGTGACAGACAGGTAGAAAACTTAAGCATTTGTGTGAAAAGCATCCACATATATAATAAATAATAATATATATAATAAATAATAATATATATAATAAATAATAATATATATAATAAATAATAATATATATAATAAATAATAATATATATAATAAATAATAATATATATAATAAATAATAATATATATAATAAATAATAATATATATAATAAATAATAATATATATAATAAATAATAATATATATAATAAATAATAATATATATAATAAATAATAATATATATAATAAATAATAATATATATAATAAATAATAATATATATAATAAATAATAATATATATAATAAATAATAATATATATAATAAATAATAATATATATAATAAATAATAATATATATAATAAATAATAATATATATAATAAATAATAATATATATAATAAATAATAATATATATAATAAATAATAATATATATAATAAATAATAATATATATAATAAATAATAATATATATAATAAATAATAATATATATAATAAATAATAATATATATAATAAATAATAATATATATAATAAATAATAATATATATAATAAATAATAATATATATAATAAATAATAATATATATAATAAATAATAATATATATAATAAATAATAATATATATAATAAATAATAATATATATAATAAATAATAATATATATAATAAATAATAATATATATAATAAATAATAATATATATAATAAATAATAATATATATAATAAATAATAATATATATAATAAATATATACAATAAATAATACCATTTAATAGAGGAAAGCAGCACAGGACGTGCTCAGAGACCTTGAAGCTGATATTTTTTTTATCTGTATTACAAAGTGTTCCACAAACAAAAAAGCACTCCACTGCAATATGCAGAGAGGAAAAACTTGCCAAAGACAAAAAATAAAGCAAGAACTACCATTATCTATCACGTTGCAATGGTTCGTGCTGATATCAATTAAAAATGCTTCTGTATTTAAATACACCCTAGGATTAAATTGTGGTTACACGAGAAGTTCCCACACAGGTCCTGGTTAATGAAGTTATCAATACAATTAGCTTGAACAACCTCTACTTTATTTTATCTAAACAGAAAATATCTTTGCCAAGCCCCCCTGGAGATAAAAACAGACACCAGAAACAGCATTGATGTGAGAAGAAATAAGAGACTGCCAGCATGGTTTACTCTGCCTAAAATTTTCCATTTAATGAAATTCAGCAGAATTTTCACCAATTTCTTAGTCTTGCAGATCACACATGTATAGGGTTTGTGGTTTCCCTTGTTTACGTATTTTTCCATCAATTCACTGTGGGAAAAAATAAAATAGCCTGAATTCCTCACTGAAAGCTTAATAGTGTTTCAATACATCAGTAAAGCCACATCATACAGCAACACTAAATCACTGTAGAAATGAGAAACTCTTTTAAATGTAATAATTAATTAATGACTCAGACTGCAGCTCTCATTTGTTGTACCCACTGTCATTTAATGCAATTCTAAAAGTAAAATATAATTCAGTAAATCTTTGAAAATATCTGTGTTTCCCTCAATGTCTTATGGATATGGCAGAATATATAATTAAAGTAATACAAATTTGCAGGAATTCGAAGAAAAAGTCTTGCCTGATAAAAATCACTACTCAAAATAAACAATTTTGGATGTTCAATATATTGCAGTGAAGTGCAGTATCATTAGTTCAATTAAACCTGCTTAGAAATAAAATTAAGCTGTGCTTTTATTTTCTAAATAATCTATAGATAAAAATTCAGTTCAGAGAGACACCAGTGATTTATGACAAAAAGATGCAGCTTGAGCACAGTTTAATGTGTCACAAACTTTACAGATTTTGACTCTAATAAAATCCACTTGTGAACCTCTTCTAATAAAAGCCCCACATGCAAGGAAAAAGTCAACTTACGTAGTTTATATTTTTAAACTGGCACACCAATAAAATGAGGGGAAAGAACCCATAGAAGGAGAGAAGGAAATTGAAAAACATGTTTTATAAAAAGAGAGTATTATGCAGGCAACTACTTAAAATGTTTTAATATAACAACTTAATATGTTGTTTTTCCTTATCAGACACACTGAGCAACAGTGACATGAAGGGAAACTTCAGTCTAAACTAATTTTTATTAATAACACAAATTATAATTAATACGTGCCTTTTATCAGTAACATTATTTGACATTCTGATTGTATCACACTGGTGAGACCTGGCTTGGGAAGAGCTCTGAGGTCCCCATGTCGCAGGCTGGACTGAAAAATGTGACACCGTTTTTAACAATTTGATATAAGTAAAATACAGACTGAATTTCTCCACAGAAGCACCCATATAATCTTCAGTGCCACTAAGAGGTTTTACAGCATTCAATTGAGGGGATAGAGAAGAAGTGAAAATTCTCATCTATTACAGCAGATGAAAAGCCAGAGAGGTTAAATGCAGCTTTCCTTAAATATTAGTTTACCCCGAATATTTGTTATATTATTAAAATCAAAATATATAAAATTTGCTTAATGTACACAGGGGAACAGAAATTTTTGGGGACCTTTCCCAAAATGATCTGCTGTACTGCTGCAGGGCTCTGTGTATCCAGAGAACAAAAACCTGCACTATGGAAACATAAATTTTCATCATTAATTTCATTAATCCATCATTTGAATGTTAGTTTCAAAGATCTCGCTGGATCTACAGAAAAAATGCAAACCAAATATATTCTGCAAATGAAACAAAAAGATCACAAGTGAGACAAAACTGCTGATCAGTCTGAAGGCTGAGGCTGCTCTGCTGTGATGTTCTGCTCCCTTACAATATTTCAAGGTAAGAATGGCCTCAGAACGATCCTGTTTCAACCCCTGTATAAGCCAGGCCCACACAAATAATTTCCTATTATATATCTAAAAAAACCCTAAACAAACAAACACCAGAAAACCACATAAAAAAGCAACAAAACCTCTCAGTTTTGGTAGGTTACAGCAGTGAGCTTTGATTAGGAATAGGAAATAACCCAAACTGGATTTGGAGAGTTCCCGCACTCAGCCTGCTCCAGGCAACTCAATCCCAATGCCCTGGACCATTCCAAGGAATCAGACGAAGCAATGAATCCCAAAGCATCTTCTTTAACTGATTTACACCCCTAGACATGCAAGATTCAACAAATATTAATTGAAATTTATGCTAAATTGGTAAGAGAATGAGTTCCTAAAATGCTTTATTCAAGGAGCCTGAGAGTCTGAATTTCTTTCTTCCACCATCATTTTCGGAAATAAATTTTGTACTGATGGATCAGCAAAGCACTGATAAGAAATCAAAGATTTGGTAAGTTATTTTTTCCACTTTGGAGCACAGTGAGAGAACAAAATGACATGTTCCAATATGCAGCCCTGCTGTAGCTGTTACAAGAGCTACAAGTTATGAGTTCCCAAACTTTTCTACAATTGCTTTTATAATCTCTTTCTTTTAATATTCCCGTTTTAGGCTATAACTTTAAAATTCTCTCTAAACCAATTGAGAAGCAGAAAAATAAAAAGGCAAGAAATCCAGGGATTTTACAGTAAAAGCTATAACTGTGCAAGTTTTTTTTCCGAGTAGTTCTTCTGCTAAAAAGCAGAAGGGAGAGAAAGCTGAAATTTGAAAGTGTTGAAGGGAAATAGGCCCTTTGTTGAATATATTTAAGAAAAAGCATTGATATGGAACTTCTCAGTGTGCTCTCTAAATTCTTTAATACCACATGGCATGATTCACAGCTTCTGTTTCCTTACCAGAGCTTTTCCAAAACTTTCCTTCCAAGACATTGCCCCAAGTTTTCTCAGGCATGTGAATGGGATTTCTCTTGGCCTGATAGTTCTGCTACACACTTTCCCCTTCCAATAACTATTAAGCATTCTTAGGTGCCAAGCAGTTCGTATTTTTGAGAATTTGGGTATTTCATTCCGGGTTTATGCAGGGGAAGAATTAATCCTTTAGTCACTCACACATGACATGCATTTGTTCAGAAAGTCGGGGGTGTTTATATTTTCTTTCCAAAGAAAAAAGTGTTTCTTGGAAATCTGAGAAGTTTGTTTCCTGGGTGTTTTATTCAAAATCTTTGCCATATCCTTCCTCACTTCCTGCAAGTTCACTTAACAGATTTTTGGCTCCTTTGCAAAATTTTTTTTTTTTAATATAATGGTGATGCACATAATCATCTGTTGGCCAGTAGCTGAAGAAATTTGATGATATCCATGCATGACAAGTTTTTTTCAGTCCCCTCGTGGAGTTTTTGCTCTTTGTGCCTCTCATTTTTCATTCCATCCATTTGGCTTCTGCTCTCCATCTCAGCACGAGGGTAGAGTTCACCTCAGTGTAGACTCGTGGATACCCAAAAGGCTGCACCCAGAGATGTTGCTCTGGCACAGGGTGCCCAGAGAAGCTGTGGCTGCCCCTGGATCCCTGGCAGTGCCCAAGGCCAGGTTGGACGGGGCTTGGAGCACCCTGGGACAGTGGGAGGTGTCCCTGCCCATGGCAGGGGCTGGAGCAGGATGAGTTTGAGGTCCCTCCTAACCCGACACAAATTATTCTATGACTCCATGAAGCTGCAAAGGGTCCTAAGCACACCCCTGCATTTCAGATCTGGATTTTATCCACTGCCCCGCACTCTGGGCTGTAAGAACAGCTCTGAAGCTGCATCCCAGACTGGGTTATACCCAAACAAAAATTCTGTGGAGAACAGGTAAAAATTTCATAGAACAACCAAACCAGGCAAATTTTGGAGTTTACTGAGCAGAGTAACCCAAGTTACCTGAGTTTAAACTCCCTCTCCCTATCCAGGGGTACTCATTCCCATCCATTTCTCAACCCCACAGTGGGAATACAAAATGCAAAATGCACTGAATTCGCAGTGGGAATGCAAAAACTGAAACAGTTTTTCTTTCTTTTTCTAGAACATGCCAAGTGGAATAATTAACAACTATCACGCAGTTCATACATGTTTTACTAAAGGACTCTGTGTGTACACACTGTGTCATATATGGTCTGTAAAACTCATGATTCCTGACCGTGCAGCTTGGACACTCCCAGGGATCACAAGCCTCACTTCACTTGTTCTCTGCAGATGACATTCCTAAAGTTTCCAGATATCCAGGGGACTTTTCGGATCTACTGCTTTTCCCGGGTACTCAAATATCCAGAAATTCTGAGCAAATGTATTTAAGTCCCTGAATTTCATGCGTAAAAAAAAATCCTAGTTAAGGTGAAAAAAAAAACAAAATATAGATTTATCTGGGGAGCGTTACACAGATGCTAACCCTATACTCTTTTATTTCTGCAAAAAAAGAGAGAGATAGATGGTTAATGTTATTACAAGACAGTGATAGTCAACCCTGTAAGAACCATGAAAATCTCTTGTAAACACAGCACTCATCACGGAGAAATGGAGGTGGAAGGAAGAAAAATGAGGCAGAAAGCAGCAAAATAAGAGTGAAAAATAAACAATATGAAGAACCAACTTCAGTGTGTCGTGCTCTTGAGTTGGAAGAGAGATACTGGAGGAGTTCTTTGAATGACACTTTTAAAATAAACTTTTACATTTTATTTATGATTTTGCCTTAAAGAGCAGTGTAGTGAGGTTTGCTGGTGAAACAAAAATTAGCGGGTATCATCCATTCCCAGAAAGGGGGTAATATTTCCTATAAATGTGTCACGTGTCCTTGATCAGATTAATATAAATGGAATTAAACATAGTTACACAAAGTACAAGTTCAAGGTGGCACATCGATCCTGGACAAACAGTAGTGGGTGAGGAACATGACTGCTCAGGAGAGAAAGGTAAACGAAGAGGAGATTTTAGTCTTGGCATGGATATAAACAGGTATAAACTGGCTGTCACTGAGTTTAGGCTGGACACCAGAAAAAAAAAACACGAGAGGATCATCATTCCCAAGTAGCTGCTCAGTGCTCCACACCACAGGAAAAACAGTGGAAGGAAAATGCTCAACCAGTTTCGAGACAGAGGCTGAGGGATTTCTGAACAGGATTTTAGGATGTGAGCGGGTTTTTTTGCAGTAGGCAAAAATAAAGCCTGCGTCATTAGCCTACCTCAAAAATCTGTTAAAATTCTAGGGAAACACTGAAATTAATTATAATATAGCGACTGGAAGTTGTTATACTTTCCTTAAGAGCAAACAGAAGTTAGGAATGTTAGAAAGCCTTAGCAAGGATATAGGAGGAGACTTTCCTGTGCCTGGAGATGCTGGGGAAGAATTCTGCGAACAACTTGAACACTGCTGACTGGACATCTTTGCATGATAAGGACCAGATGGAAAACCCAGAAGAAACTCCACGAATTCACTTGCAAATTATCACTTAGCATTAATTATGCCCAGAAAGCTGCCTCGCATTGACGTTCTCATTACCAAATACTCCGGCACGAAGATATCTACGTAAAAGCTTATAATCAAACCCATGCAAGCAATTTAAATATTGCAAGGCTATAAACAGATTAAAGATATTATTTTATTGAGGTATTTGGGTTTGCAGTGAAGCATTCCTCCATTGTGCCATGTGTGGCTTTTCTGCTTAGCTGCAAACTACAAACAGGCTGTAATAACACAGCTTTGTGATTAACCAAACAACCAATAACCCACAAGACACAGTGACTGGACATCATCCTTCTGTAAATAAGGAGGGCTTATTTTTGCTCACTAATAGCCGGCACACAACAATGAAAAGCTTTTAATAAGTTTTTAAGAGGATGAGATCAAGAAATCAATTTGGTGAGGGCCCTTTCGGATGGCCGCACACCACGTCCGCGGCCGTAGCACGACACGTTTGCATTGTTATTTGGCTGTAAACAAAATGAAAAGATCTGTCATTGAAGTTTAAACACAGAGACTGGTTACATAAACTCCAACATTCTCAGCCCCAGTACAGTACAATCAACAGTCTGAAGAGACCGTACAGCTAAACAAAGTTTGGGGATGTTTTTGGATAGGGGAGAAAGATTAATAACCAGAAAATAACTCTTGGCTCTCGCTACAAACTCTTAGGAATATAATTTTAAATTTGTGTAAATCCAAAGATTGATGCTCAAGCTTATGAAATAACCATTTTTCCACGGCGTTGAAATACGCACCCACGTGGAAACAAATCTTCTCGCTGGCCAATTTTAACAGAATATACTGCTTTTACCAAAAAAAGCAATTTAAATAAATCTGACCTATCTGTTCTCGTAGATAATGGTAACTGCGGTCAGCAAACAACAAATCTTCTATAAATGGTCATCTCTCCAAATTATGCTGGCTTCAGAACGGGCTTGATTAACTGTGCAAACACTGCGTGCCTCTGAATGCAATTTGTCTGTGTGGACCAGCAGAGGATGCCTGAGACATTCCCAGGAGTCACATGGGAGAGGATTTCTCTCTGTTTGTTGCAGGTAAACAACATTTTGCTTTATCACAAGACCCTGCAGATCACTCCAGCCCCAAACAGAGTGGCTGCCTTGCCCTAAATGGAAATATTAGGACAACTGGGATGGGAAGGAAGCTTGGAGAGGTCTCCTCCTAGGAAAACTTCCTGCCTCTCCTGCTGCTGGCGGGCAGTGGGAGGTGAGTGCTCCCAGCGCTCCAGCTGGATTTTGGCAGCTGACTTAAATCCCATGCCTGGCGTTGAGGGAGGGCTGGCCCTGGGTCATCAGGGTTTTCTCAGCAGCAGCTGACACAGGGTTTGCTCAGGCTCAGATGTGAGGCTGGGTTCGAGATCAGCTGGACACTGACTCCTCCGTGCACTGAAATCCGCAGTGCCATCATCGAATAAAATAAACACGTGATGCTTATGAGGAGAAAGCATCTTGTAGTGAGTTTAGCTGTAGAAAAGCAATGAATCACAGCCTAATCTCTGCAGTATCCATCCTCACTGAAATTTCGTAGGACACCATAAGCTCAGGTTAAATTTTACACACGGCATATTTTTTATAAATGCTATTTGTTGTGTGTGATTCAAACAATCTCCTTAACTCCATCAAAACTAGGTCAGACACCAGTGGCAGCTGCAAATCAGAAATCAGGATTTCTGACTCTGAGCAGCCAAAGGGTTAACTGGATCTTCCCACTAAGGAGTGAGAGAGCAGCAGCAAGAGCAGCTGGAGAGGTGGATCTAACTGCACTGCTCCCTCACCTTCAGGAGGAGTAACCATCCTGTTATAAACACCAGGAGAAGAAGATCTGGGAGGCAGAGCTGATAAGCCGAGGGCTGTGCACAGATAAGTTGGCTACACGGCTTCCTGCAAAGCACCCGACACCTCCTCTCCATAAATCCCATCATCAGGAACAGGGATGTGGTGTACGACACAGAGCACGGGCTGAAGTCTGGGAAAAATCACAACGCTTGTGCTCAGGGGTGTAAGAGGCAATATCTGAACTGCACAGATGAGAATCACACACTTCTGCTGCCCCACGTGCTCCTAAACTCCCACAGGGACACATTCATGGCTCCCACCCTCCTCAATCCCACCTGGTTTACTCATGCAAAGAGAAAATGGGATCCACATTCCCTTCTGTTTTGGCAAAGGGTTTAGCAGTGCTTGTTTTGTTAAAAAAAAAGAAAAAAATCCAGTGGAAATTTAGAACCAGGTCCCATTTCTTGCCAGTTCTAAATGCCCCAAAACCAACATTTTTGATAAATTGTGCAGCCCATGGTGCACCTCTCATTTCTCCTCTTTTCCCTGTAATGCACAGAGTTAAAGTTAACAAAAACTTGCTGCTTTGCAGAATTTAAAACATTACACACGCACATTGCCCAGATTGACAACATGAGCTGGGAGGGTGCCAGAAGAGCAGCGATGATTTATTAGGTCTGTAGCACTTAATCCCAGAAATAAAAAGGACTTATGTGACGGATGAGCATAAATGAACTATTGGGTCAGACATCCATTTCTTAAAAAGCAAAATAAGAAAGGTCTGAAGCAAGATACTGTGTAGGGTTTAGTATACATTAATGTATTATAGCTTTGCTGGTATACTTTGAAATTTCTGGGGTTTAACCAGCTCCAAATGATTATTTTTTTTTTTTAAACCAGACTAGCTTAAATAAATATTTACCAAATCCCATCACGTCATACTGCCCTTCCCTGGTAATATCATCATGGCTCAGAAAACATTTACAAAGAATTAGGGCCGAGACTGAAACCCTGACCCGAAGTCAGTGACCAAATTCCCGTTGTCAGCAGAGACGTGGAGCTCCATGCTAAACCCTCTGCTCTTCTGCAGTGTAAGCAGTGAAGGAGGAGGGACCATTTACATCATCCTAGGCAAGATCAGAATCTACACACGGGGCCAAAGAGCCTCAGAGCTGAGTGTGGTCTGACTCAACACCAGTAATAAACCAGTGCTTGAGTGCCAACATCTTGTTCTTACCAGAGTTTTCCTCTCAAAAGCATGGTAGCAGACCCACCACGTGATTATTCTGTAATTCTGGGATGTTTTAAGAGGAAAGTAATTTTATTCTTTCTGTGGGTCTCTCTGGCAAAGCCTTAAGCTGCTGTGCTTTGAGTTTTACTCACCTGAAAAATAACAACTTTTTTCCTCCCATCCATAGTATTGATAAATAATTTCCAGCACATAAATTTCCCCTCCTAGCACAAAAACTTGATCAGAAAGCAATAAAAAGTACAATAAATAGCCAGCTCCACTCTAACCTGTGTGGTTTGACACAGCTGAACAAGCTGTGGAAAGGAATATTGTTCCTTTAATAGACCGTCTGAAATGGTGCTCAAAACAGATTGGGCTGACAATTTCTGCAACCTTGGTGTCTCCTCCAAGATTTACAATGGCACAGCTCCCCTTTTTAGCAAATTAAACCTTGTGTCAAGGCTTAAAATTAAATCCAAACTTCTTTTCTTCTCTGTACAGAAGGAACAAATTGGCACCACATGCCAGTAGTCAAGGAGTGCTGATGGGAAACAGAGAGAAGGGAGCGCCCTCCAACCTGGAAGGCGTCACTAGTCAAAATCAACTGGGATAAACAGTCAATTCCACTTAGAGTTTGACATACAAAGGCTTGTAGGATAGAAACATTCAAATATAAGAATTCTTGTGCACCACACAAACCTGTCTCGGTGCCAGCACTTAAACTTTCTGTGCTGTGCAAGCACTTTGTGGAAATCTGCCTTTGGTGGGGGTTGATGTTGTTAGATCCCGCCTTGCCAGAGCCTTTTTAGTTTGTTCCAGAGGAAAAAAGGGAAATACAAGAGATTCAGAGTGTATGAATATCAATGACTTAATATCACATCGCCTACTGTTACCAATAGAATTTTTTGTCCTTATGCAGGATTCTGGTTTATAACATTTAAAATCTTATTTGAACACATGAAACAGAAGGATAATTCTAAGGACAGACACATGAACTGTTTTCATGGACGGAAAGGTAAGAACAGCTTCTACAAACCTACCCAAAGGCCAGACTATTGTCCAGTTAAGGAAAGCACATCATGTCATTATGTGATGATTCCTGAAGCAGATCCCATGTCTAATCCATCTCAAACCCGGCTGTTTGCCCACAAAAGTAACCCCACATTTCCCAGGTTAAGAACCAAACCCAGCCCAGGACTCTCAAATGTTTAATTGTGTTCTGTTTGAGCAACCAGCACAAGAACATCTGCCAAAAAAAAAAAAAAAAAGGATCCTTTAAAATTATAACAAAAAGGTTAAATATACCTAGTTCTAAAAGTCCCTCCGTCTTTTTATAACTGTGTAGATGACTGAGGNCTAGTTTTAAAAGTCCCTCTATCTTTTTATAACTGTGTAAATGACTGAGGGTTTGAAAGGTGACATGAATCCCTGCTTCAAGCTTTCCATTGGTCTTCCCCTAATGTTTCTCATAAAAGTCCTTACATAAAAAAGATCAGCAGCAAAACATCATGCCTTGTTATGAATGAAAAGTGAAAATAGGAGTTATTTTGTCCTAGTGTAGCACATCAAAAGAAAGCATTCACTCCAATTTAACCTTGGTTTAAGCATATGCCCAAGATTTTACAGGACGAAGAACCAATTTCACAACTAAAACTCTCCACAGCGATGCTTGCAGAAAACACAGCAAAATGAGCAGCTCAGAATCCAGCACCAGCAAGGCAGAGATATTTAAAAGNTCCTTCCTCCAGCCCTGCAAGTCCATCAGGGATGGAGTTAGCCCCATACACATCTGGAATATCATCCAAATTACACAAATAGGGGCTACTAGAAGCAGCCCCGGACTTGCGGAGTAGGGATGATGAAGCTGGATTGTGACCTGTAGCAGTCTGACCAACTCTCACCAACATTCCCAAAATCTGAGGGGAGCAAGCATCAGCAGTCCCAGCACCAAACCTGGCTGTGTCAGAAAACCAAACTGAAGATAGCTGCAAATCTTTACTATCCCAAATTACCAATTTGAGAGAGAAGACTTTATTTACATAGGGTTGGGGTTTTTTAGTATGCTGTTATAGGTGGGTTATTCTGTTGCATTTTAAAAAACCTCACTCTACTGCAATTTAGTTAAAATGTGAAGCTGTCCAGATTACAGAAACACAAAACCTTGCTCCACGAGGTTGGAAGAAGTGATCTGCCAGCTGGAAGACAGAAGGAAATGTCCCTGGCACTGGCCCAGGCTCTCAGGTGAGCACCAGCATCTCTGCCATGGCAGTAATTCCCTGCTCATCATTCAATCTCTGAAAGCGTCCAAATTCTCCAATAACCACCACACAAACTTATTTTTTGCTGGTAAATAAACATTTCTTTGGGGCAATTGCAAATGGCAGATGCAGAATTTTAGACAAGGATAAATTAAAACACGGAGCTGTGCTGGACTTTTGCACAACTTAGCAGGAACTTTTCTTTCATGCAGCACTTCTCAGCTAAAGTTTCATTTCTGTTTTGCAGTTCACCTCTATGTTTAAATAATAATTATGGTTGTGACATATGGTGACAAAAGCCAGAAAATTCAAAATTAGCAGAGACATACTCTGTCCATTGTTTGAATGTGCTCAGCTGGTTTTGCTTTACTAATACCACCAAGACTGAAATTTTCATTTCCCAAAAACACAAACTTCTGGCAAGAGGTTACAGAGCGAAATAAATCTTATTCTTGGAAGAGACTTTTGTTTGACACCTGAATCATTTCTGCTGGTTTCTCTCCTTCTTCCCCTCCTCCAAATGGAGTCTTAGAACTCCAAGCCAAAATACAGAGTCTTAGAGCTATCACAACAAAAGCTCTGCATCCAATTTCTCCTCCCAAACACACTCTCCTCCTAAAATGTATCAACAAATCCATCTCCTTACCAGCCTGCAAGGAGCTGGGAAGCCCTGCCACAGCAAGGACATCTCAAACATTTCAATGTGCAGTTGCTTGATGAGTGGTGGGTAAGCAAAGGTATAAAGCACGAACTTTCAGAGCTTGCTGTTTCTCTTTGGAAGTTTTAAGACAGATGCTCTTCATTTTCTCTTCTAATAGACTGGCAAATGCGAAATGCGTCTGACATCAGCAATAATACCACACATTCCAATGGCAAATAATGAGTTTATTCTACTGTGCACCATTTTTGCCCACCTGTTTCCTCTCACATATTGCTCCTTTTTTTTCCCCCTCCTCTTCTGTAGATGAGAAATCCCCTTTTTATATGTTTATATACACACATTATACATCTTCTGCTTTCTTTTACGCTGAGCAAATACAAGAATGCCTTATTATTCTCAGCTCTGTGAGCCTCTAAGCAAACATTTTCTTCTTCTTCTTCTATAAAAGAGCTCCAGATCTTTTTCTTTGCAAGCCTAGAATAACCACAAGTTGGTTTCTTCTTTTTTTCCAATCTCTTCATTATGTCCCAATCCTATATTTACTGGAACTGACTGGAAATTTGCCATGGAGTTCTGCCTATGCAGGTTTACTCTTTTGGTTTAGGGGACTAATTCCAGTATAATGCCATTGTTCCATCCCACAGGATTTGGGCCCACAGCTTCATTAATTAGTATCTGCTCTGATAGGACACTGAATCCGCCAAAGCTTTGAAGTGGATCTGCTGAAGCCATCACCTACAGTGAGATCCCCAAAGACCCGAAAGTCTTTTAAACACAAGAAAGCCAGGCTTTATTTGAATAAAATTAGAAATTTCACTTCCAAACAGAGAAAGCTCAAAGTGACTGGGGCAGGCAGGGCTGAAGCAGAAAGGTTTCTGCTGCACTGTCTCTCTCCGTCCTTGCTTGTGGGCTTTATTTTATCTGATTCAAGTCATTCGCAGAAAATTTCGCCCGATTCTCTCTCATCCCTACAACGATCCCGGCGGCTTCGGGACCTGGCTGGTGCTCGCTACTCCTGCTGTTCTCAGGAGCCTCCTGGCGTGAGCAGAGACATTTGTACCCCTGTCCCAGCCCCTGCCAGGCCTGCTCGGCTCCCTCTGCATCCACGGAGCCCTCAGGGAAAGGATCTGTCCCTGTGGCATCCATGCCACCCCCACCACTCTGCCTCGCTCGCAACTCCGTGGGGTCCTCTGGCCAAGAACCTGTGCCCTCTCCAAAATCGCATCTCCACTCTCTTGGCTTCTCCTGCCTCCACAGCTCTCAGGAAACGGCAAAGCTTGTTGTATTTGTCCTATTCCCCGTGAAAAGTTATGCCTTTCCTCACTCCTTTTCCTCACAGAACTGTCCTCCTCATCCCATGGGAAGGCCGGGAGGAGCTCTGCAGATCTCCAGCCCCTTGTGCCGGTGACAGATCTCTATCTGTGGATCCATGGCAATGTCTCTCTCATCTGTGGAAACCACCTGATCTCTGCACTCTGCTAAAAACCTTCCTCCCCAAAATCTCAAATTATTTCTTCCTGCTCCTTTCCTTTCTCCTCCTCTTGGCACCAGAGCCATTTGCAAGCTATAGCAACCCATCTTTTATAATTTACTCTCAAACCCCCAAATTTCATGCCTAATCCACAACTAAATCCAACTTCCACCAACTGTTTGCTACAATTGCAAATCATTGGGATTATTCTCCTCCCTTACTGCCCCACATTCCTCAGATGTTCTTGCAAATCGGCTACTAATTGCCAGACCATCTAGTGGGAAAACAAGAAATCTGGCTACTCTTTGATTGCAGGGTTGTTGGGATTTGTCTGTTTGTGTTAATACTTCTCCTGGCCTACAGGGATGTCATTTTACCTTTGTTACATTATTAGTTTTAACAACTGTATTATTTGTTTTTGTTGCTTTTCAGTCTGTCATTGTTAAAAATCCATTAAACTATAGGAGCTGAATAATTTTTTTCTTTCCCCTTTCTTTATCCCCAAGAATTACCAAACAGTTTAATTAAAACAGATAAACAGAGAGATGTTGGTTCCCCTGAGAGGATTACATCCACGTCTGATATTTTCAGAAGAGTAAGGGTGTGGGGGGGAAATATTTATGAGATTTTAATTATGTGCAAAGTCATAATTTTTTTTCCTTTTCAGCAGAATGGATTTTTCTTTCCACCTGGAGCACAGGCCCAGCCTCCAACCAGGGAGGGCAGCGAGGTTCCACAGTGGAAACAGGATCAAGTTTTTCCCAGAGAAAGCCTTAGGTTTGTGTGGGATGGCTTTAGGGAGAGGAAATGCAGTGACAGGACAAGAGGGAACAGTTTTAAGCTGGAAAAGAGGAAGTTTAGATGGGATTTTGGGAAGAAATTCTTCCCTATGAGGGTGCTGAGGCCCTGGCACAGGGTGCCCAGAGAAGCTTTGACTTTTTCCTTAGTCCCTATAACACTAAAATTTGAGGAAAACAGAAAACTTTCATTTATTTTAGCTGATACTGTGAACACCTCTACAGCCAAAGTGTAAAACTATGTGCTAAATAACCTCTAGTGTATTTTAATTTCCTTTTTTTCATAAAAAAGAATAAATAAACCTGGAAATAATCAAATGCACATTTGGAAATAAGAACAAAATTTCCTTGAGTCCCTTTTTAAGGCCTTTCATAATAATTTTGGTCATTCTCCAATATTAATATTTATAATAATAATTGTAATCATAGAAGGATTGAGGTAAGGCAGAAAAAGCTGAAATCAATGCTGAAAGCAACTCCTTAGATGATGTCCCTCAAAATTTTTAACTGCAGATGAAGCAACTTAGATATAACCTCAGAAGTCTTCATCCCTTCTTGGAAATTATTAAATTAAACTGGATATCAGGAGATACACATTTTTCTTCGCTGCAAATTGCAAAATCATGATACAGAATGCAGCTGAAAAATTAAGGAATCAAGATGTTCAAAACAGAAATGCAAGCGTGAAATGACAAGTCAAACTTTCCTATAAAAATTTAACGCAGTGAAAAACACATTTTTGTGTTTTCTTTTGATATAATTATTGTATTAAAAGCTACAGGGTCATAAGTAAAGCCCTTCATCTTAGAAAGTTATCCTCAATTTTTGGCTCTGATGGAAAATATTCCATTATCTTAATAAGAAGAACATGACATTATTTCTCTGTGGATTTTCTGAGGAGTTCAGGATGTATTTGAAGGAAAGCCTGTGCACTCAAAAAAATAGACAAAAAACCCCAAAAATACCCCCAAACACATAAAAAATTGCAAATTAAAAAACCCTACAAAACCCCACCAAAATACAGTCAAAACCCCACCAAATAAGCAAATAAAAAAATACCACCACAAAACATTTAAAATTTTCAGACTATCTTCTATTTCTGCACCTAAAATAACTCCCACCTCTGACAGTCAATTTGGTGGCTTTTTCTTTCTAATTAAAAAAATCAGCAATTAATTTACACTGTGAAACTACAGAGACCCAAAATTAAAGATGCAAAAACTGAAGTCCAGTTAAGAAATCCCATTCTTTAAAGTTCCAGTACAAGGCACAGTAACAGGGATAGTTTTTGTTATTAGTTAATTCAGCAGTCAGGCAAGAGGAAAGCGGCAATGTGAACTTTACTGTAAAAGCCCAAATCCAAATACCCTATACAAATATTGTCAGGCTGCTTGTCCATTAAAAAAAAAAATTAATTGGAATCAAATTTTGGTACAATTCTTTGCAGAATAAGAACTTCTGCATATTTGGCAGGCAGCCCACTTGTGTATGCAATGCATAAAAACTGTAAGAATGGATTCTATACTGACTACGGGGTGCTTACTTCCCTTCAACGATAATTGTCTTAATGCCTGTTTTAATCAGTATTAACTACTAGCAATAACATGCTTTTAATTATGTTTTAAACGAGTCCTTTATTGGGCTGTTTTGGGAAGCAAATTAGTCAAAAGGAGCTGTTAATCAAAAACGTGTTACTGGCACAAAATAAATGTTCATTTAAGGAGCCATTTGAAATAAACCTGGCTCATTGACTCTGACAACCTACAAGGACACTGGGGCCTCCCGAGGATAACTCCTTCAGCTCTCTCCGAGCTACGCCTTGCTGCTCAGAAGTTATAAGTAGAAGCATTAAGCAGTTTAGGTCATTCATCAGCTAACTTTTACTACTGTACTCAAGAAAATGAGCCTCCCAGGAACTTCGCAGCAGATCTATTCCTTCATTAGCTGAGTAATATTGAGAGAGATGTTCCTGTCATTACGAAGGGAGAAATCTATTGCCGGGAGTTTTACTGGTGTCCCCTTTGTCTATGAGCTGTCTTTGTAGATTCCAAGGTATTTAGGGTGAAGAAGTGGCATAATTATCTGTGAACATTATTCGTATGTGTTCATTCCCTTCTGCTGAGCGATGTCCGTGCCCGAAAATTCAGCCACACAAAATGGTATTTTCCGACTAACCTAACAGAGGTGTCGCTTGATGCCAGGTCATAATATCACCCTCACAGCACAACTTTAAACAGAAATTTCTTTGAATCTATTCCATTGCCAGGTCTGAAAACTTGATTTTGCTGTGGCCATTTAATTTGAGGCACTTCAGATTTAAACAAACTGAGGAGAGCTTGAGTTAGAGCAATGGCCAAGAGTCTGGGTTTAAAGTCCACAGACTGTGGTTCTTTGGCTGAAACTTTGACTTGTAAATTTTAAGGCAATCTTGCTTCATGACAGAGAAAAAAATATAATAATTTAAAAACTGATCTGATTTTATTCACTTGGCATGTCTTACTGAAAGTCAACTTTATTCTCCAACACCTGTATCTTAAACTAAAAACTCACTGAGATGCCATTTCCTATGACACACAGAGTGCTGAAACAATATAAAATGAGTTATTAAAATTTAAAAAAAATTTTTTTCCTCAATCAGCAGCTCCTTCAGGACTGTGCTGGAGTGAGCTCTTACTGGGGAGGCAGGTGGTTAATTAAGCACCAGTTCACAGCCTGTGCTTAAGAGGCTGAGCCAGGGTGGGTAGTAATGAACCCAGGAGAGAAGCCATGGCTGGATAAACACCATCACCAAATAACCCCAAAACCTGGGCAAAAGTGGCAAAAATCATACCCACTGAAAGCTCAGGGAGTGATGCACATCCATGTTTGGCTTTCCAAAGCCTGCTGTCACCCACAAAATCCACTGGCAATGGTCATGTCCAGCATTATCACAGGAATAATGACAATGGTCATCTCCAGCATTATCACAGGAATAATNTCCAGCATTATCACAGGAATAATGACAGTAGGAGCTTCCAGAATTCCATCCCCAAAGGTAACTGGGGACAGCAGCAGGGCAGGGCCCGGGGGTGCTGTGACACCCATTTTTAAATGGCCTTCTAAGAAGGGTTTACAGCATAAACCACCACTGCTCCTGCCAGCCCAGCCACACTTATAACACCTTCAACCTGGATAATTCCCTTCTTACCCAAACCAGAAATTCCAGGGATGACTCCACGACAGTACTGCATCAGCACATCAGCTTGGGAAGCAGCAGGAGGGGGCAGAGAGAGGAAGAGGTGCAAAAACCTGGTGAGCAGCAAATTCCTGGGGTGGAGCTGCCTTCTCCTCCTGTTTATTTCTTTATTTCACCGGAGAAAAACCCCACCTGGCAAGCCCAAGTGTGCCAGAAACCACGAGCAACACGGCAAACCCAAGCTGCAGACAGATCCAAGGGGCTTCCAAAGCAGCAGGGGAAAAGAAAAAAATTGGCAAATCCTGCACCATAATTGCAATTTTTGACTCTGTCCTGGGGTGAGGAGATTATGAAAGGTGAGTTTTTATATCTGACTGATTGTGATTCCTTCCTCCTTAGCAGCATTCCATGACTTGTTTAAGATGATCTTGTGGTCTGATAAACACATCTTGATTTTATTGACTTATCTTTAATGCTTTCAGTATGTATCTAAGGGAACAAAATGTCTTTTAAACACTTAAATTAAGGGCTTTAATGTGCTTGAAAAAAAATGAAATAAAAATTTTACCAGGGACAGCACAGTAAAACACCTTGAGACAATTACTCTTAATGAAATACAAAGATTACCAATAGCTACTGACATCTTCCATTACCAAAGCCATTATAAATCCTCTGTCTCATGGAGAAACTTTCCCCACTTTCTGAAGATTTTAACCAGACCATAATTGCAAACCTGATTTTTATTTTATTGCGTTCAAAGCTGATTGCACTTTTTGATGGACTTCATCATGCTCCAAAAATAGCATAAATGCTTTCCAAGATGTGGGTTTAAGAAAGTTATTGGGACTGGCAACTTCTTTTTCAAATTATCATTCATGGATCTATTTTCAACACCCTCTTTCTCAGCCCATTAAGTGTATTTCTGCAGCCTTCATCCGCAAGCCACAGTAAAAGGTTCTGTCTGACCCTGCTCCAGAGAAGTGATACTCTCCTGCTTCCAGTTAGCAGCAAAACCACAAACGTGGTTTTGATTTCTTCTTTAAGTTTCTGGAAATGCAGAAATGTGGTCTTTTCAATCTACTGTAATTGCTGGTCTTTTATTTTTACTTTTTTCTTCATCTTCTTCCTCACACACGATTATTCCAGTCAATACTCCCTGTATTTTGGTGTGTTTGGGCTTTCATGTTTCTTGATGCAGGATGTCCTTTGGGGATCCAGTTCCTGCATTTTTTAATTTTTTTATATTAAAAATGAGCAGGGAGTAGGAAGATAACTCTCTTGTACCTGGTGAGAACCTGCAGAGAGCTATGTCCTAAGCATAAATCATCTGTCTGTAACTACAAGATGACACCTTAATGTTACAAAATCTAAGACAAGTCATTAATTCATTTCCTTGGCCCCCATGACAAAAACAAAATTCTAACTGGGCTTTGCTGAGAAACCTGTCAGAAGCTGAGATGCAGAGACAGAAGCTGATGGATTAAACAAAAATAATAACCTGGAAGTCAAGAGAAGATTTGAGTGTTTTAACTGGTCAGTCCAACACTTGAAAATCCCCAGCATGAACACAAAATCAAGGACGTGACATGGCAAGAGCCAGCCCTGTCCTTCCATCACCTTCTTTCAGCACTAAGTTCACCAAGTAAACTCTGAATTGCTAAAGAAAGATAATGCTCAAATCCAAGCAACCAGGACAGGTGGTACAGAATAAGGATGCAAAAAACCCATTACAATATATAAGATTTTAATCTCTTATTTATGAATCTTCCATAAAGTTTATTATAAGTCATTATATACATCTCCAAGTATCTCATCACAAAATGACATTTACAATGTAACCATAGCAAAATAATTCTGCGCAGAACAATTTGCAAAATATCACATCAAAGGTAATGTGGGAGTACAACATAATTGTAGCAATTTCACCATATTAATACTATACTGCTCATGCTTTGGGCCCCCAAGCAAAATAACTTTACAGACAGAATAGGTAGGCAAAAATACTTATCTCTGTTTATATCCTTTTATCTCAGATCTGCACGGAGCAGAGTGTGAAATATATAAAGTACATTCAACATGACTAATAGGTCACACTACTTCTCCCAGTGAAATTCAGGGATTTTTGGCTCAGAATTACATAAGTGGTCCAAATCCTGCTGTACATCTAAAAATCAACTCGTCTGTAAAAAAAAATCTAAATACAAATACCTCTAAAAGCACCATTGGGGTGGGGAAAAAAAAAATTACTGAAATGTCTCTTATTCTTATTTCGTCCTAACAAATCCTTCAGTGCCGTGAGAGAGACTGAAAGCAGCCTTGAAAATAATTTATTTAATGACGGGATGAAAAAAGAGAGTGAGGGGAAGATAAAAATAGCTCCGGACCAAATTTGCACGAAGCACAACATGAAAGTTTTCTCGGAGACTGGCGGAGCTTTCGGAGTTGGGCTGTTGCAGGGACATTCATCTAACCAAATATGAGGCCCTATGGGAACTCTGAGGAGATTAAAAAGAAATAATGAAGGCATAATTGTGGGTTAGCTGGGAATAGTTCTTTCTCCTCCTCAGCATATGGAGAAGTGTGTCAGTCAGATGGTGCACACTGGAAGGTATAATACCTAAGGGGTTTGAGCGGCTGATGCTTCTTTATCTCTTTGTTTTGCTTTCAAATTTCTTTTTTCATCTGTTATTTTAAGAGATACCAGGGCTCGAGGTATTCTCTGTGGGTTTGTCTTGCTTCTTTTTTTTTTTTTTTTTTTTTCCCTTTTTGTCTTCCTCAGGGTGGGAAATTGGAGAGCCGTGTTCATTTATGCATTGAAAATTATTTCCCGTCCTTGCAGGTGGAGCATACCTGCTCAAACAGATCAGAATTATAAAGCTGAGAATCTTCAAAAATTTTTAAAAGAATTTGTAAAAGGATTTTTTGAAAAACAAACCCAACACTGTAGAGCAAAACTTTGATAGCATTCTTTTGTTTGTTTTAACGTCTATTAGTTCTATGGGCTTTGCTGGACATAAATTGCTCCTACTTTATTTAAACTCTTTCAAATCCATTCTTTTACAAAACTGCTCCGTCAGAGGATGTGATTAGAGAGAATAAACTGATTCTAATGGCATCAAACCAAACCTCAATACTCACCCAGGCAGCACTGACAGCAGTTTGTCTTCAAATAAGCTCAGTTTTCAATATTGAGTGCATGTGCCCTGTTATAGGTGCGTACCAGGTGAAAATCACAAAATCCAGACTGATAACACTGAAGTGCAGATTAAATTTGGTCCTGCGCCTGATATGTCAAGCTCAGCCCAGATAAAACAACCTCCTGAAAGCAAAACACCAGTGCCCACAGATCACCTTTTTCACTCTCAGCACAGCGAAACGCCCCTGTCTGTGAAACCCTCAGCTAATGCAAAAGACAGGTTTCGGTCCCAATGCAAATGCAGGCACATAAAGCAGAGTGACACATCTTCAGGCAAATTGGTTCGGAGCTACTTTGTGTCCCCTTCTGTTCCTCTCCTTTCTCCACAGGGATCGAAGCTGGCTGCTCCTGCTCTTAGGAGACGCACAACTCCTACACCTCCTCACGTCAGCCAGCATCTCGTCCTGCCCGTGCTGCCGGAATCCAGCAGCTCCTCAGCCCCAGGGACAATAATCTGCATTTTGGAACCAGGTTTTAGCCCTCTCACTGCACAAATGATCAAAAATTACCTGCTCAGTTTCCCTGCGTCGTGCCCTGAGAATGTGGCTGTTATTAAGGAATACAAACGTGAAGAGCACAGCCGACTCTCCAGATTTTCTAGATTTAAAACCACCAAGCAAACAACCCACCCAGAATATGTAAAGGGTAAGTGATCTCTTGATATTTCAGAAAAAGATTGTAGGATCTGCCTCAAATCCGGCCAAACGCAATATAAAAACAGGTCACTCTCTCCAGGTTGGCTTCTCCAAACCCCAGGCACGAAGAAAAATAATCCACCAGCACATCACCACCTTGCTGCCACTCAGATAATGGTGGAGAGAAGGGAAGATCACTTGGAAAAATAATAAAACAATGTAAAGGAAAGCTTTAGGCTGAGAATGTGAATTTTGAAGTAAATCCCAAGTATGACACGCAAGAAATTTTGCAGAGCTTGAAGGAAGCAGCTCGGGGAGTTGTATGGGACATGGATTTAGAGGGATTCTGGGATTAATTCATTGGCAGACACATAACTCGCTCCTTTTGTGGATACAGCCATGGAGTGAGGCTACAGAACACATGGAATTTACCCAGTTTGGAAGGAAGGGGGTTTCATCTTGCCCAGGGCTGGGAGGTTTGTTTTTGACCCCACTTTCATGTTGAACAGGCATTTAGCCCAAATCATAACCCGGCCATCGTTAGCAGAGCTTCCAAAAATATATTTGAGCCCACTTATGAAAATTAAGCAGAGCAACAAAATTATTAATAATTGCTAGAAAAAAAATGGCAGGAAGTAGTGGAGATTAAAAGAAGATGATGTATTAGACTGGAAAGAGCGAGTCTCCAGAAATTATCCTCATTTTTTTTTAAGTTGAAATGGGTGAAAGTATTTTACAAAAGTTGTTTTTAATGAGACATTTTCTCTACATCATATCAGGACAGAACTGTGAACTTTTTTTAATGGAATTACTTGACAAACTGATCAGTGCCATATCACTGCCTCCAGACACAGTCCTTTTAATGATGTCCAAACTACTTAACTATTAAAATGAAATTGTGAGCCAGCACAGTAGGAAGTAGATTGAGCAAGCTGAAGATCAAAGAAGATACCATCACAGTGGCCTTTGTGTGCTCACTGTAGGTTTGCTCTGACTGAAGGGTAAAGTAGTGGTGAATTGAATTAGATTGGGTTGGTTCTGTACCAGAGCAATGAAGGCAACATAAAAGGGTCAAATAAAATAGCACGAGCCTACCTTACCCTGGGCAAGATTAAAACCTAGTCTGTAATGCCACGAGCCATTTTATCACTCCGTGTAAACAGTGCTGGTGTGCTGGGAGCACAAACCTCCGCAATTTATTTATTTATTGGATCGTTCTGTGCATTATGGACACACCCTTTACTCATTACAGGTAAATGAGATCATGGAATGGTTTGGGTGGGAAGGGACCTTAAAACTCATCCAGTCTCACCCCCCTGCCATGGGCAGGGACACCTTCCACTGTCCCAGGCTGCTCCAATCCCTGTCCAGCCCGGCTTTGGAAACTTCCAGGGATGGGGTTTAATGTCTGTCCCAAGAAAAATTAAGTAAAGAAAAAGATGCTACAAGAGTCCCTCATTTCCAAATGAAATTTGGAAAGTAACGCATGATGTAGACACAGAGCTAGGAAGTTTTCCCAGACACTTGGATACTACAAAGGAACTGGAAAGGGTAATGTTCTTTCCTCTGCTCCTAGTCCCTCCTGACCCTCACAGCACAGATTTTTGGTATAGACTAAAGTTAAATCAGTGAATTAAGAAATAAACTCTTTTGGAAACATTAGAGATGCTGCTGAGCACTGCCCCGCCTTGAAGGGCTTGACTCGCCTGACACTGGCAGTAAGATTAAATAACATGAAATACACAGCATCTCTACACATCCCTAATTTTGGGAAATTCAAGCACAAAATGGAATCCAGTGGGTAACAACACAAGAAACCCACAAAAGTTCATTAAAAAGACCTAGACTTAAGGATTTTGTATTTGCACCTCTTAAAACAATACCAAAACCACTTATTTCTTGTCCCACGTTTTTGCTCTTTGACTTGCTTCAAACTTGCACTATTAGGACTTTTTTCAGCTGCCCTTAGACTCTTGTTTTTTGCAATCCCAGGCTGAAACAATGACCAGACTGCAGGAGAGGCCATTAAAATTTCAAGACAAAAGTGATTTATGTTTTACCTTTGCACTTTATTCCACAGCCACTCCTCCAGGAGCAGTATGGACATGTATGCTCACAGAGCTCATGCTGCAATCTTAAAATTTATTTAAATGAAATGTAAATAAATTTTAAATATTAGCAAGAAGCTACAGGTGCTCGGGGAGAAGTTATTTGTGTTTTATGGGATTCATTTTCTGCACAGTATGTGGAGAGAATTAGCTACAAAACTTTCTGCTATTACCCAGAGAAGTTGCCTGTTTAATTCTCCTTGTGTTTTTTAGATGATTTATCTCTCTGTGCTGTTTTAATATTTAAAACATCAGAGTTTGATTTTGGGCAGGGGAACAGGGAAGGAAGGAGGGTTTGGGGCCGGTTTGGGTGTTTTAGATGTATCCAGGGGGTGTTCCAGGGGTTCTGAGGGTCCCTCCATCCCTGCCAGGATCCCAATTGCAGATGGCGAGCCTTGGCAGGTCCTTTCAGTTTAAATACATTCCTACTCCGAGTATGTGTGCTAAATTCCATGGAAAATCCTCATTCTGAATTCAGTGAGACTGAAACAATCCTCTGACACCATCCCTCCATCAAAACTCAAACCACTGCCACGCAGAGCTTGCCACAAGAGGAGATGAGTTCGTATAAGGCCTAATAGGAAAAGAGAAATTACTGATATAGAAATTATCAATTTTCCTTAAAAGAAGAAAACAGCAAATTAGTCCCTGAAACAGAACAGTCACAGAACAAAACCTGCCTATGAGTTCTCTCCTTGTGTGACTTTCTCATTTTTTTTTTTGCTTGGGTGCTTAATTTTGGCATTTTACTTCTCTAAAGCTGAGGAGAACAGCTTGTTTTGGAGCCCTGATGAATCACTGGGTTAGATCTCCACTAACAACTGTGATCTGAGATAGTACAACTTGTGCATCAAGGAATCCTTGGATCTTCAGTGGAGGAACAGAGCCCCAAGGCACACATAGTTTCACTAAAGTTTCTGTGTTCTCAGCCACTTCATAATTACACACGGAGAATTTTAATTTGCATTTTTGCAGAAGTTAAAAAAAAAAAACAAAAGACATCACACCACACTTCTCCCCCACAAACGTTGCAAGCTTTATGTCCCACCATGAATTAAAATTGCTCCACTAACAAGGATTAATTGAACACCAGGTTGATCGGTCAAGTGGGCTGTGTTCTACTTTTCAGTATCACAAGCAGAAATCAAGGAGCAGATTTGGGTGTGATCCTCTAAAGCAGAAAGCTCTGCAGCTTTGAGCTGGGAGAACTGAAAAACTGCGTCAATATTT
Source organism: Mystacornis crossleyi (assembly GCA_013400655.1). Classification (NCBI taxonomy): domain Eukaryota; kingdom Metazoa; phylum Chordata; class Aves; order Passeriformes; family Timaliidae; genus Mystacornis; species Mystacornis crossleyi. The sequence continues at coordinate 89,270 of VYZQ01039394.1, forward strand.
ACATGCTTAACACAATTCAAATCCTCCAGGGACACTGATGAAATAGATTTGCCTATATATATACATTTATATTTTTAAAAATCTGTCCTGACCTGTCTTTTCCCTAACTTTCCCCCAGTTATTTCATGCACCTGCTTACGATCTATCTTGTCTGAACCAATAACAGGAAAGTGGAATTAAACAAACCTCAAAGTCAGGGAGAATTTCAACTCCCACAACTGGTCAGGAACTCTAAATACAGGGCTCAGACTTCCAGTTACAAATGAATTCTTCCCTTGTAATTTGCTTTATCAGCCTTGCACCTTCTTGTTGCTGTTCCCTGCTGCACCCTAATCACTACAACCCCTGATACACCAAAGATATCAGTGTGGATACCACGTGCACTCAAGGACAAATTCCCTTCCTGACTAACACTGGATTTCACCTGCTGGAAGTCCAGCAATTCCAATTTCAGGAACATTTCCATGCTCCTCTGAAGTTTATTATCTCTTTTTTCCCTAACATTGTAATATCATATACATTCTATGTTTTCTTTTAAAGTTTAAATCTTACTTTTCCATATATTTCTTGATCCAGAATTTTTTGATTTTGTGGGAATATAAGGAAAAAAAAAAAAAGAAAAAATATGCTGGACTTAAACTAACTTTTCATTTGCCTTTTAGTATTTGTGTATGTATGCTTGTATATCAACGAACCGTGGCATTTCTCTGGTTTAAATTAATTTTGGCAGCCTTGTCACAAAATCCAGATCTTTCCTGTAGCACAAGATGGAAACAAAATCCAAGATTAAACTGGGGAAAACAAAAAGGCAGTTTTCCTCTCCCTAACGTGCTCCTGATGATTTCTACATTATGCAGGTGATGGGCTTTTTGATGAGATGGGCACTTTTGTAACTTGCAGAGTATTAAAAATATTATCATAGCTCAAGACATCCTAGTAGGCATCACGACAACATAAATAAAACATTAATTACGCTGACAATAACATTTAAACTACTATTAGAAGGCTGGTAATTTGACAAAAAATACTCAGGAGGTATTTCAGTCTACATGGGGGAAAGTGAACCGAAAAAAACCTCAAACCTTGCTCAATTTTAATTTATGCTCACTGGAGCTGTGGCACGAGGGACTCTCTCACTTTAACCTCCCTCAGCATAAGCACCTCAGCAAGGTGTCCTCACCAGGCACAAATCATTTCTCCTTCCCGAGTCTTTCTTTATACTTATTAACACCCCAAATCAAAGCCCAAAGATCCTTGCCAAAATCCTTCATTTCATAAAAACAGAACCATGTTTTCACTCCAGACTACACCAGGTTAAAGGAGATCATATGTTCCCATTTTCTAATATTAATTTCAGAAATAAATTATTTGCAGGACAATACACCTTGAATTTCCTTCATTACAATGGTTTCTTAGTTCACAGGTATCTTTCAAGAGTGAAAGGCTTCAGTCTGGAATTGCTCAGCTAACCTTAAAAACCCTTTTGTATGAATGTGAGGTGAAGAGCAGTGTGCAAAATCTGTGAGAAATGTTTTCCTTGGGGGCATTTCCAAAAGATCCTCCATTCATATTAAAAAAAAAAAAAAAAATACAAACCAGCAAACCAAAACACAGCTTCTGAAATAAAACTGAGCTCTCGAGAAATAAACCCGATTATAAAAATTATGAGAGGGCTTCCTTCTTTCTCTCCTTTTTCTGAGTAAAGCCGAATTCCCCACATTTATCCAAAGCCGCCCCTTAGCACAACTTACCGAGGACACCAGGACGTGACCCTGCAGAGGAGCCACCTGCCTGTGCTGGTGGCAGGTCTGGAGAGCAGCAAGGACACCACAGAGCCAGGGAAGTGACTTTGCAGAGAAGCTCCCTGAGCCTGGACCTTCAATTAGCAAAACCACCCAAAGGAACAACATTATGGGTTCTGTTAAATAAAGCAAAGAGTGGCCAACGGCGCCTTTGCCTCGTGAACCTTCTCAATCTCTCTTTCAAGGAGAAAAACCTGGAAAATTTTTTCCCACCCGTGCGTCAGCTGCGATTTAAACCCCCACAATCCCCTGCATGGCTGGAATAACCTAATCAGCTTCACCTAACAGTGTTTTCCTCCCTCACAAAGCTCAACAACCTGGGAAAAATCCACCTGCCCTTCCTAAACTTCAGGGCAGGAGTTCAGTGCTCTTGCTTCCTGAAAAGTGCTGCGTGGGATGTTGCTCAGCATCTTCTGGAATTTGAGAGTGCAGCTCCCCAAACCAGGGTTTTAATGCTCCCCCCTCTCTGTCTGCCACACAAACTGCACGTGGGCACATCTTATTGTTTCAAGGATAAAGATTGTTCGAGGCGTCTGACACTACACTTAAATTATTCATCTCCTGGTATTATTTATTCATCAGCGCTTGAGTTATCTTGCTTTGTTGAAGTACCTGGTTTTTATTGCTCTCAGGAAAAAAAAAAAAAAACACATCACCATGCCATTTTCTTTGTTTTAATTGAGATTTTGTGACTTTTTCAAGCAGCTGATTGGGTAGCACTGATAACACCCTGTGCTAGGTGTTGCCAACTTTTGAATAAGCATCATTTCTGAGTATTGAAGGGGGCTGCCAACTCCTGTGCTCAATTTTCAGTGACCTGGCCAAGCTCTGGATTTCTGAGGGGCAAAAGGGGACTCTGGGAGACTCCTCTGAGGGTCACAGATTATATCTGGTGATGTACATGAGGGTTTTGATGTCTGATGGGAGTGACATTTGGGAATGTGAGGGACACGTCTCACCCTAACTGCCACCAGAGTACCGATATTTAAAACCCTTTAGTGTGAAACAGCTCCTTGATCTGGAAGTGCAGCGTGGAGCAGCCTCAGCCCCTTGTCTGTTAGTGTATAAAGCAAATACTGGAGGTCTTTTATATCTTCAGACCATAATTTTTTCCTCTAGGAACAGCCAGCCACCAAAACCTGGGCTGACAGAGCCATAAAGTTGTGTTTGGGAGTGCGCAAAGCTGGGAAAGACAAAACTTCACAGGTTTTGAGCCTCACACTCTGGAATAAAAGTGCATTTTTGGACCTACAGTTCTTTTATTATGGTTTCTCTATTCTGTCATTGCACACCACTTCTGACATTTAAAATGGTGGCTTCCCCAGCTGTGAATGGAAATATTTCTGACCAGAACTGCCACAGTGAAAATGGCAATCACACGTTTGTTTGTGTTTGAAGTGGAAGAACAGAAGGACAATCCCAAAATTTCCTCAAAGCACAAAAACACTGGCATTTTCACGATGAACATAGAATCATTCAGGTAGGAAAAGTCCTCTAAGACCTTCAAATCCAACCCCCAGCACTGCCAAGGCCACCACTAATCCACGTCCCCAGGTGCCACATCCACATGGCTTTTAAACCCCTCTTGGAGTGGGGACTCCACCAGTTCCCTGCTCATCTCTTCTGTGTTTGACAACCCTTTCAGTGAAGAATTTTTACCCTAATGTCTGATCTAAACCTCCCTAAAACACTTCTAGGAGTGCAGAGTTAAAATTGAAACTTTTTTATTTGTGGAGGTAACACGGAAGGTCTGAAACCTTCCTGCAGTGAAACCCCCAATACTCCAAAACATATTTAAGAGGAAAGTTAAACTACGACAGAAGTGATCCCATTCCCCAGTTTTGCAGACACCACACTAACAAAGCCCCTGCTCACCACGGTGGTTTTTGCACCATATGACTTCACAGCAACGTTTTCATCATCAAAAATAAAAAGGTCTGCAAGGCTTAACTCACCAGTTCAGACATTTCTCTTGCAGTTAAAATTTGGCTTGCATTGAAGGCTTCAGTCTGGGAACAATCTTTACCCACTTGAAGGGGGAAAAATCCCAACATCTTACTCCTAGGCACTGTTGTTATGGTGGTATAAATTGCGTTTTATCAGTTTCAGCTGGTTTTTTCCCTGGCCTGTACACAAAAATCTGTTTTTAAGCTGAAGTCCTTCAAGGTTTACTAACCAAATTTTGCTATCAGTTACACATGCAGCCCTATTAATGCTAATGAGCTGCTTGAATTCAAGCAAGGGTAGAATTTGATCTTTCCCCTATTATGTTGTAGGCTGTCTAGGTATTTGTCTGCTTTAACTTAAAATCTGTTTAGCAATTTCTCCTCTATAATGAGGAAGCCTTCTAAAACCCTTTCACAAAATGCCAAGGGTACAACACCACCAGGTCAGAACGGCATCTCCTCTCTGCCAATGGCCACTGCTGGGTGTTTCCTAAAGAGAACCCAAAGCCTTGAAATGAGCTATTATAGAACAGTTTGCCTAGAGAAAAATATTCTCGACCTGCCTCCCTCCTGGCTTGTGCTCTGAACCACGAGTTTCCCACTCTTCACGGACTTTTTAAAACCAGGTTCCTATAATCAGATCTGTGAATGACAGGCCAATTTTGCAGCTACAGAGGGGCCTGTGCAGTGTGTGCACAACAGCTTCCATTAATACCCAATTACTCGATGTATTTACAAGCCATTTACTTTGTTACGATTGCAATTCATTCTGCAGTGGTTCCAAAACAAAGCCTCCTCTTCGGATCAGCTCACATTACAACCCTGGCCACAGGTTTTTAATAATTTCTCATTTAAGAAAAATTAACGCTTAATTACAATGAGTTTGAACTCGAGAAGGACTGCAGCAATTAGACCCTTCCTCTTTTACTTTTTCTGCCTGTCTCTGCCCTTCTCTCACCCACAGGCTGCCAAAAGAACATCAAAACTAAAAAATCCAGTGTTTTGGCTTTAAGAACTGCCACCAGTTTTAACTTTGTACTGATACTTGTAATGATGCAGCATTTGTTTGTGTGATCACTTCTTTCCAGGCCTTGCCTTATTCAGGTCAAAACAAACTTTTGCTCTGTGTATTAAGACGAGAGAAGAAAAGGTTGCATAAAAAGAATTACCTGCATGATTTTATAATCCGTATAATAGTATATGAATTTCTGTGATTGTATATAAATATATTTTTTATTTCTGATCTCCATCAGCCTCAGTGCACGAGCTGGACAGTATACAAGGAATGCAGAAGGAAAATGCAACATCCCTATCACGGATTCTGGTGGGATGTGAAGTTACTTAACCCAAACTATTCCCAGTAAGCTGCTATTTCCGAGTCCCTGATCTTCTGGGCAGCAAGGACGAGCTCCTTCCCAGCTGCAGCTCAGCCCAGGGATGTGTGCTCCAAACAGGGTCTGTGTGTGTGTTACCTGGGGCCCTGGGGGAGCTGGCCTTGGCTGACATTCCCAGGCTGTGGCTCCTGATCTACGAGCACAGGAATCGCTCTCCCCACCAGGGGGTGGTGACAATGAACCACCGTTCCTAAAGAGCTCAGATATTTCTCAGACAGCAAAAGAAGCAAATCAGGGGTGACAACTTTGGAGCATCAGGTGTGAGGAGCGTGCAAGAGGCCGGCACTCGGATCTGGGATGAGCCCTGAGGGTGATGTATCAGAGAATCATGGAATATCTTGAGCTGGAAGGGGTCGTAGGAGTCCAACTCCTGGCCCTGCACGGGACAATCCCAAGAATCCCACCCTGAGATCCTTTTCCAAAAACATCTTGAACTCGGCTGAAGAGCTCCTGCTCAGATCCAAGGGAAGACATGACAAGGTTGTGTGATTTCAGCCTGTGGCATGATGCAGGAGCAGAAAATGCAAAATCTCCTTGAAATACTTCAGGAGTTGACTTTGCAGCCTTCATGTTCTCAGTGTAAGATTTGGTTTAACAACCTGCATCAGTGCTACACGAGTGGTTCCAGCAGGAGCAGGATTTGTGGAGCACGGTTTCCTCCTCTCTCCAGCCTGGATTCCTCGCTCTGTCACAGCTGAGCTGAGGATGCAGCTCTTTCCTCACTAATTTGAGTCTGTCCCATTTACCCAACTGCCCACTTCCACTACATTTGGAGGGAATTAATAACTTTATGATCCTTATTCTCAGTGGCTGAAATAGCCCAACAATTGTGTGCAAACACAGACATGTTCTACAGTTATTTATTTCTGGTTTCCTTAGGAATGGATTTGCAAGTCCTGGTGGTGTGGCGATCTTGTAAGTCTTCTGCAAGAGGGTGAAAAGTGGTGAAAAATACAGGAAAATTGTAATGCAGGCATTAAATGATGGATGAAAACTCCACCATGCTGAAAACAATCAAAAGAAAGAGATGGAAGAAATTAGAAGAACACTGAAGCTGGATGGGCTGGTGGGAATTGAAATGCTCTGGAAATAGGTTGATTAAAAATAGGTAAATGTTTAAATGGCCTTTGAATCCACAGGTAGTGCAGGCCAGGGTAAAAGGAAAAAGAAAAGGATCAAAGTCACTCAATTCAAAATTGATGTGAAGAAGTTCACTTGTGTAAGAGATTTCAGTCAGGAAACACAAGGAGCACAAATACAAAACTGCTGCATAAAAGCAGCACTTGGATGATTTGGGCCCTTCATATAAATATGGAAACAGAACTGATAGTGTACAATTTTAAAAGAATAACTAAGGACAATTTGAAGAAAACACCCCAAAGTGAGTAGGAATTCTCTCAATGGAGAATTGCAGATTTAAATATTCCTTCATAAAACAATTTGAAGTTGTCACCTGATTGAAGTTGTTCTGTTTGAACAGTCATTAAGAAGGGACAGGCCAGCCCTGAAATGAGGGACCTGCTGTGTATCAAAAACGCTGCCGAGGAAGAAATCTGAGAATATGAGGTTTAAGAAGCTCAAATTCTACCCAAAAACCAGCCAAATATACCTGCCGTGGGTGCTATAACATGGATATTAAAAATGGGCTGCACTGCCTAATACTACAAAAATTGGGAAAGCATTTTGGATAAAGAGGACAAACCAGAATTTTTCTTTTAAAAGAATTCTTCACCGACCACTTTCAAATGGGAAAGTGGTGCAAAGGACAGCTAAATTGGGTCAGAGAGCTGACTCTTCATGCAGCTGCCTGCTCCTGCCATCCAAGAAAGGTTCTGTCTTCCTGGAGAAACAGAAAGCAAATTTTAACACCTTGAGAGTTCAAAAGCTGGGTTGAAGACTGGACTTTGAGAAGATACGACAGTGAAATGAAATCATCCGTAAACGGTAGGTATGGGTGCCAGTTCTTTAGAGCTCTCTGGTCAAACCTGCATAACTTATGCATCTTGAGGATACTAAACCTGAGCTTCTATATGCCAAAAAAAAGAAGGAAACTTGGCTTCAGTCTATGGGCATAAACACTGCCATGTCTTTATTTCTTGGAAATAAACTTTATAAGCCACTAACAGAAGGAGTTTGTCAAACAGGCTCCACAGTAACTTTATTTTTCAATTTACAAATATGCGAGAGGTGAACTCCACCCAAATCTGAGAAAATCCTGATGAGGGCAAGCGAACTCTCCCGAGCCTTTGAGAAAAGCAAATGAAGGAAAGTTCAGAGTTGGATTCTGTACATATCTCTGTGAGTATATACATGTCATAGATATAAACACAGGCTAAAAAATTTATTCGATGCCTGGTGAGAGAAGTTTGAGCTTCACTGTATTTCACTATAAAAGTTAAAAAACTTCCTGGTTGCCATTTCCCCAGAGCAAACAGGGAAATACCTCCTGTACATTGTTCAGGCGGTGAGCAGGCATTTCCTGGTGGTGATCACAGCCCAAGAACCTGGATTAGGATTTATGATCGAGTCCAACCATTCCCCAGCACTGCCAAGGCCACCACTGCCCCATGTCCCCAGGTGCCACATCCATGCATCCTTGAAATCCTTCCAGGGATGGAGATTCCTCCACTGCCCTGGGCAGCTGTGCCAGGACTGGGCATGAGAAAACAGTGGAAAAAGGGTAAAAATCCTTCAGAGATGAATGTGGACACCCTGGCCGGTAGGGATCCCAAGCTCCAGTGTCTCCGTGCTGCTGGGAATTGTCTCTCCATGGAAATGCCCAACTTTACAGCAGAAGTTATCATGCCATCAGATGCTCCTCACATTTATATTCATTTTAGCAAATCCAGGATTGGCCACAGACTCCTTACATACTTCATGATTTACCAGAATCTGCTTCAGTCTAAGAGACCTAATTCTTCCATTGCACACATCACCCATCCTTCTGGCAGTGTAATTTACATCTCAAACCAGAATAATTTTGCATATTCTTCATTTCAGCATTCTGACAACTTTAAAAAAAAAAAAAAAAACAACTTTAATTCTGTGGAGTAAATGATCACCAGCCTTGGAAAAAAGTCCAGGAAGTTATTAATGCTCTTTTTATGCATAGTTGTCTGTACAGTTTTGGCGTCTCTCCCCTCTCAGCTTTATGTGGTGATACATTAACAAAAGTGTCACAGAGCATATGAAATACAAACCAGCATCGTGAGGTTTACAGGAACATTTAACACATGGCATGGAATTTAGTGTTTTCCCAAGGAAATCGTGCAACCTTTGTTTACTCTTGGACTTTCTTCCCCAGACCAGCTCCTAATCTTCCTGTACTCAAAGAATGTGGCTTTTGCTGTTTGCTTCATTCCCTGGACTGACACACTCAGGGCTGGAACAACCTAAAAAGCTTTAGGAGTTCAAAAGGAAAAACAATGTTAAACAGGGAAAACCTGTGGTCCTGATTTTCTGTCCTTCTGACATCCCCAAAAGAGGGTCTTTATTTAAAATGAGCCCTGAACACATAAATACTGCTGGTTCTCTAAACCTTCAGTGAGGTCTTGTTTATTCCTTGCTAATACTGTCTGAGATGAACACACTGGAAGCACTTAACCAACAACAGCAACAAACTTCTGCTATATTCAAGCAGAAACAAACCACTCAGCTTGTCAATATACACAAGACAGCAAATGTTCAACATTCTTGAAGGTGTTGGGGTTAGAATCATTTTAAAATAAATCCCACTTCTTCTTCTCCCAGGAAAAAAAAAAAGGCAGTCTTTATTATTAAACTTTTTGTGTGTTTTTTATCATTTTAATAGTAATTATTTTTATATAAACCATGTAGAAATTAAGTAGATATAAAAAAAAATCCATCCTATACTTTTTTCCTAGTAAGATACAGCCAGTGAATATACACAGGGTGGACAAAATAAATCAAACTAGAACTGTATTTAACAGTAGAATTCGAATTCATGCTGGTGTGTTAGTTTGTCAGAGAATTCCTGGAAAGATTCCATATTATTTAGGCACAAGAATGAGTAGATACTCAGCTTCTGGTGGGGTCTATATCCAGCTTAGTGCCCCTCAGTCCTGCCAGAGCCATCCTTTCCAAAAAAATCGGGGCTGTTCAGCCTGGAGAAGGGAAGAGAAGGCTCCAGGGAGAGCTCAGAGCCCCTTCCAAGGCCTAAAGGGGTTCCAGGAGAGCTGGAGAGGGACAGGGGACAAGGGCTGGAGGGACAGGACACAGGGAATGGCTTCCCATTGCCAAAAGGCAGGGAGGGATGGGATTTTGGGAAGGAATTCCTCACTGTGAGGGTGGTCAGGCCCTGGCACAGGGTGCCCAGAGAAGCTGTGGCTGCCCCTGGATCCCTGGAAGTGTCCAAGGCCAGGCTGGGCAGGGCTTGGAGCAGCCTGGGACAGTAAAAGGTGTCCCTGCCCATGGCATGGGGTAGAACGGGGTGGATTTTAAGGCGCCTTCCAACCCAAACCATTCCAGGATTCTGTGTTCTCTCTAGCCCTGTGTTTGTATAGTGAAAAGGGCTCCAAAAGAGCAGGAAGAGAACCTCCTGACAGGGCGATTCCCGTATCTCCCACATCCCTGCAATGCCGTTTGCATCCAGCTCAAACCCAAGGGTGCCCTGCCTGAGATAAGCTCCGCACCTGGGCTGCCCCCCGGGCCGGGCGGGAGAAGGCAGGAGAGAGCCCTTTCCCACAGGCTCCTCCACCCTCTGGAAGCACAGGCTCTCACAGAGCCCGCATGTGTGAAGGAAAGGGGAAAAAAAAGCCTTTCTCAATGCTAGGATTTCCTCCCGATGTAAATTTTCCCCGCTGTGCCCGCGTGCAAGAGAAAGTATTTGCTGCACATCCTTCGGGTGTGAGGTCATGTGCATTGAAATCCCCCGAAATCCCCCAGAGAGGCTTTGGGAAAAAAATCTGGGACCTTTGGAAGGTGCAACAAAACCTCTTTATCGGTGCTGGTCTGCTTTGTGGGGTGCAGGGGACAAGCAATAAACTTTTCCACTCCCTAATGTAGAGCCCGTAGGAGGATCCCTCTAACTGAGCACACACAATGCACCCTGCCTTTTCTAATCCTTTTATTCCCGCCACGGCCAGCTCTGAAATTTCCTGCAAACTTTTTAGGGTTTTATAATGGTAATCAGTGATTTTAGAGGAAATAAATCTCTCCCGGAGCCCATAGCTCTGGATAAAGCATCCCCAGGAATAAGTCAGGGAGAGCGTCGGCAGTGGAGAGTGCTACATTTCATGTGCTGCCACAGAAATGCTTTCTGGCTGAGGTCTAATATTAATCTATTTTGTCCCTGACATCCAGTAAAACTACAGTGTAGCAAATGCTTTTAAAACATACATATTCAATAGCAGAGGCAATAAAGTATTCGGGACTGTTGGTATGAAGAAGGTTCACACGCACACAAATATCTTTGAAACTCCAGTTAATCAAGGTGTCAAAGTAACTAAAGCAGTTTTACAGATTTTATTGAAAATAAATCACTTTATTATATACTGAAATATATATTATTGTTTCCCCGTAGAGTTTTACTGTCTGCTCGCCTGCATTTCTTCTTTTAAATAGAGTATCTCCTGCCCTCTTTAGTCCGGTTTTTATAACTACATTTCGCAGGGAATTCAGCATTAAAGCCCATCTTTAGCCTGCCTTCTCCTCCTGCCCTATGCAAATAGCCCATTATTAGCCATTTTCTGGCAGAAGTAGCCGAGAGGAAACCGAGGAGGAAATGATATAATGGCTCCAGAGCCCCGCGTTTCCTCCCTGCCCAGCTGGTTGTGGGATGACCTTACACTTAACTGGGAAGCTGGAGGTGGCACTGAACCTCAAAAGATTTACACCTTTGTCTCCTCATTCCTCAGAGCGGAGCTTCCATGCGGGGACGCTTAAAAACGGCGCCGAGCTCAGCCTGGGGAAGGTTCAAATGAGTGAAAGGAAATATTTGATGCGATCTAATGGACATCCTAATTGATATTTATAGACTTCCCAGGGAAACTTTTGGCTGGAGGTTTTTTAACTCCCGTTATTGAGGAACTGCTTGCTTTCTCAAGATGGGATCTGACTCAGGGCAGTTGCTGTTAGACAATGCAGTCCTTTAAAAATTCAGTGTTACATGGAGCTCCTATAAAGTCGTCCATTGGCTAATTATCTTTCCCCAGCCACGGTGCACATTTTCTAACAGCTTGTTGTCATAAAATAATCACATTCCTATAAAGTTATCGCATCTACACCAAAAGCTCCCCCATAATTTTTTTTCAGCATTTCTCCCTAAAGTTAAAAGATGTTTCGTACAGTCCGTGCGTACAAAATAAATGCTTTCAGCATTTTGGCCTGCTTTCTAAACTGATAAATTTCACCCTGATAAATGCAAATTCAGCAGCACTTCTTTTAAGATTATATTTATTTTTTCACCCCAAAACCGGTTTGAAGTGGAAGCGCGGTATCTAAAATGGATTTAGAATATTAAAAAATTGCATCTGTCCTCAGGAATTTTATATATTTATACATTTATAT